>DWGJ01000850.1:0-24355 GCA_018246895.1 Aspitha aspitha aspitha | reverse complement strand
TTCCCGTTTTATTCGACATAATTGCCTCTAGCGGGCGCCATATTGGATTCAGTGCGACGTCACATATCCTAGGACACACGCATTTTTTGCCACCATTTTTATATATATCGGTCCAGGGGTTTGGAAAATATAAGGGAATAAAGGATATTACAAAAAATAAACAAACAAACAAGATACGCGCGAAAAACATTACCACTTCTTACAGTCGGGTAAAAAAATAACATTATAGAATTGGAGATTTTGTTTTGTATTAATTTTTGAATTTCTTTGTTTGTTTTAATTTTTGAGGTATTTAAAAGCAGGAATGGTACCATATATGCATTTTAATTTAATTTAAAAGTGTCCTTTGACATTTCTTTGGACTTTTTGTTTGACATAGATAGCCAGAATGTAAACTACATATTAAAAGAAGAATTAGAAATATATAATTCTAATACTATGTTATAGAAATACCGGAATGCTAGATTTTGTATCCATATAAAGTTTTAGCTGTGCCAAATTTCATACTTCTTCATATATGCGTAATTGTCGTAAAAAGGGGTACAACGTTTTACATCATATTCACTACTACACATCATAATAATGATCATTACAGTTATTCTAAATTCATTCGATCTTTATATCTGAATCTCTAGAAACTTCATTTTTATATGTATATCATATAATATTTTTTTTATATTCTTCTAAAGCAAATTCTACTTGGTCGATGGAATAAGTACTTATTAAACAACTAATTAAGTAATTACAATACCTTTTCTAACATTTTCTTCAGACTGGCCAATGTACATGTTGAGCAATTCAGGTCCTTTCACACTCACAAAACTGACATTAAGTTCTGTGCTCACTGCCTTGGCCACTAGAGTTTTACCGCAGCCGGGGGGGCCATATAATAGTATGCCTGAATTTAAAATAACAAATGAATTAACTAAAACTTACAAATATATGATATCGAAAGACAATTCACTGTTAACTGACATATAACTGATAAATATAAGGTCAAGTTACCTGATCTTTTGAGGGTTGAGTTCTTAAAAAGATGTGGAAATTTTATAGGGAATTCTATAGTCTTCAGCAGTTCCTTTTTGAGTTTGTCCAATCCACCAATATCATCCCAGTACACTTTGGGTATTTTCGGAGCATCTAACTGTTGACTTTGCAGACTCCTTATTGATTCTTTAATAATAAAACAATTTTATGTAATATTATTCTTTTAAAACTGCAAATGGTTTAAGTCCCTTTGGAAATATTAAACAAGAGATATTAAACATTGCATAGGAATGAGTTCTATGTAATTATGCTAGAGCACATATTAATTAGAGGAATATACTGTACCTAAAGCAGCATTAAAATCTTCCTCTTGAACATCTTGTAACTCTGGATCTCTGGGAAGTTGGAAGTAGCAGTTGTGTTGTTTCAAATAAGACTCCCTCATAGCAAAGTGCACTAGTGTGTCTAAATCACCATAAGCATATGTCTCGGTTTTGGACGCCACCCTCTGCAACACTTCCTTTGAATAATCCCCAAGCATAGAGCTATCGGAGTCTAGGCATATATTGTTTTTGTTTCTAATTACATCATCACCTATGTTTATTTGCATGACCGCTGCAAACCACTCGAGCATTTCATATCTCTGCTGAAGATTTAATCTAGGAATGTGGAACTTCTCCAGAAAGATTCTCATTATATTCGGCTTTAGCTCCACCCTATCTGTAATGGCTATAAATATAATAGGATGTTTCGTGTAGTTCAGATATAAATCTGTTATTGAGTTTAAAAAGTATTCTATTACTCTCTGATCTTCATTATTTTCTGGGTCTACAGCAAACACCTGTCACAAAAAGTTCTATTAACTTTTCACTTGCACGCTTTCTGTTATTAGTGTAATGTGAAACAACCAATTGACTCTGGTAATAATTATGATTTTAATAACAATCTGTGATAGTGAGATTAAGTGAAATAAGGATCTCAAGGTACACAATCCATGGGTGCATTCCATGTGAAAATATAATATGTTGTAATGATATCAAATGATAACTATGATGTTTGGGTTTAAAGCATTATAAGTATCTCAATATCAATACCAGAGATAATGCATGTTGTCTTTAGATAAAAAAATTGTAGCTTTATTAACTTACTTCAACACTGTCTAGCAATATGATAGCTGGTGCAGCACCTTTTGCCTTCTGTATAATTGAATTAATTTTGCTTTCAGTCTGTTTGGCTGTAGAGCTTTGCAAAGCATTGCAGTCCGCTTGCAAACAATTCAAGCCTAAAAACAATTGTTGACCTTGTTATGTGTACACTGATCCACTCATTTATATGTACTGTATGTAAATACACATGATGCATTTGTTACTTTAAGCAATATTCATTCATATTTTAGATGCCATTCATATAAATATTGGTAGGTTATTTTATCTTTAATGCTACTTAATATGTACACTTACCATTATACTTAGCAAGAGTCTTTACTAGCAAATGTGTTCCAGACCCAAGTGACCCCGTCAAAAGTAACATGGGAATGATAGGACTTGACATTGAAGAAGATAATGCATCTGAAAATAAACAGATAATTTGAATTCAAACATTTAAGAATTGACATTAAAGTACTTGATTAATGTAAAACATCGGTTTTTACTTATTTCTCCTGTTAAGAAAGGCATAATTGTTTCTTGTATTTGATCAAACTTCTCTCGAAGCCCAGTGGGACAAAGGTGTAATATATTTGAATAATTTAAATGTTGAACTTTGAAAAATTCATTCTTTGGTTTAATTGTATGAGTGACTTCTCCCAAACTCAATTGGGTAACACCTTTCACAATATAAAATGCTTGAATTATTTTATCATCCTTCCCTTGTACATCTGTATCACTAAAAAGTTTTCTACATTTGAAGTATAACTTTCCCACTGATTCAATTAAGTCTAAATACTTATAGTGATATTTGGCAGTAACCTTTGGATCTAAGTCTATGCTTATAATGTCACCTGTGCTCACTAATTTTGGCAGTAGAAAATAATTGCTCAAAACTTCTTTAAGAAAATCATTTGACAAATCATAATCATTTACAATTAAATTGACCTCAGCTACTTCAGCAATTTTTGGTGCATTTTCATATGATGGTACAGAGTGGAAGACAATTTCTATGTCCTCATACATGTTTAAGTCAAACGACGAGACTATGTTATGAAATTCATTTTCAGTGGTAATGCAAATGTTATCCTTAACTAAATTTGATCCTATAATTGGTATAATTCTGGCGTTGTCATAGTTTCTTGAGGTTTCGCTATGCCACAGTCGTCTATGTAATTCCTCAGTCACAAAGTTTAGATTGCATTTAAGTGTGTTAACATTTTTGTTTTCATTTCTCTCCTTTTCTACAAGTTGTTTCTTTGAGTTTGAAGATAACTTCAATAAAACCCATAATACTCCATTGTCCTGATAGAATAAGTTATCTACAATCATATCAATGTAGTATTTCATTGGTACAACAACACATTTCTCTAATAATACAGTCGAATTGTATGCACTTAAGTCTTTTGCCAGTTGTCTCATCGTGTCGACGGGGACTGTATCAATCTTGAACGTCTTCATATTTCTGCGGTGCAACAGTCCTTTATTGTAATAATACCTGTACTTTATTGCGAGGAACACAAGAAAAACATAGTAGTTGAACTTTGGATACACAATTTTCAAGCACAACTTTACCACCCATAATTTGGAACTATTTTTTTCTTTCATAATATTGATACACTAGTTTCCTTGCTGCTATTTGCAATTTGTTTATATTCCTTCTAATAATATATAACTTAAAAGAAAAATGAAATTAGATAAGAATAATGATAAAATTGTTATCATTTTTTCAAACAAAAATCTAACATATCAAAGATTACTAGATGTCAGTGCGACATTGTCAACTCTGAAATCTTTTGCCATAGAGTATGCACTCATTCTTAATATGAATTATGGTTTAAATACTATCATTTGAGCAATACTATTGATAGGTATGACGTACTGTATATTCTTACAAAGTTATATTTAATATACTATTTATATTTAATTAAATAAAAATTGTAAAAATCTGTAAGTAAAATGTAACATAATTATACACATTTCTATTGCTAACGCGCAGAGTAGCTTTAATCTCGGCTGCTGTTAGAGTTTGGTCATATTTGGGATCCAGGTTAAAGTGTTGCTGGAACCTAACATTATGCTGCGCGTAAATAACATTGAAAAGCCTAAGAACACTTTGTGCCCGTGGCTTAGAAGTGGCTTTATTTGAGATTGGATATGAAATGTTATGTCCATTTAACGACAGGAAGAAAGCTAGAAACGAGAGAGTTTGCCCCCTGAGCTAGCTATAGCTTATAAATCTGTACTAATATTATAAAGCTGATAAGACTGTTTGGTTGAACGCGCTAATCTCAGGAACTACTGGTTCGAATTGAAAATTTCATTTCATGTTGAATATAGTGCATTTATCGAGGAAAGCTATAGGCTATAACATCACGCTATGACTAATAGGAGGGCAGCAGCAATGACGAATGTTGCAAAAACGGGAAAATATTTATTTCCACGGGGGCGAAGCCGCAAGCACAGCTAGTAGTAAATAAAGATTAAATTAATTATATATGTTTGTTTCGTTCCAGTAGGTAGGAATATGTATATTCCAATGAACTCAAATAGGTTCCATTTTTTGACTAGACAGCTGTTATCGATATATTTAACAAAATAAAATTAATGTATCTAAATTGTCGTCACGCTCAAGCACACTTTTTTTGGGTACATCTTTCTCGCTAAGCTTTAGAATAGAACCAACAATCATGACAGTTCTTGTCATTGCAGGTTTCATTTAATGAAACTGAATGGTTGATTTCATTCTAATAACATTAGTTATATATTGGTATCAGATATTTAGTCATTATCTGCTGTCCTAAAATATGTATCTAACCTGGGCCGCCTTTAATAATATAAGGATGCTCCTGATGGCTTGCATGCCTATTGTAATATTTTACCTCATTTGGTTAGTCAATACTTCTGAAGCTATCCGAAGCGAGGAAGGAACCTTATTGGATCTTGTATGTTGGCCGGACGGAAATGCAATTCCTGTAGTTATAGCGTTTGGTTCTATTATAGCAGTAGTGATAGAGGTAGGTATTATTAAAATATACTTATTGTCCGGGTACAGCAAATTTTTTATATGTTCGCACCGATATCCTAATCTATCTATTAACTAAATATATATTTCGTCCATTTTTCTGTTAGTTATACGGGTTGTACCAATTATTCAAAGCTGGCTTGCCAAGGACAGAGTACAACGTTATTAACGGACTATACTACTATGTTTGGGCGTTAATTATTATGATAATAATTTTTCTTGCAATAATGTTTTATTCTGGACTTCAGTCAACAATTATAAGAGGTATGCTATAAAAATGTAAATTATTATTATGTGTATTAGAAATATTACCGTAAAAACCGTATTATTATATACGTAGAATAAAATTATCATAGCACGAAACTTGGGTATAATAAAATAAATTTATAGTTGAAATTAGAACAATGTATTACACTAACTCAGACATTACCGACATAAGTCTTTTATATTGATTTAGCGAAAATCAAAGGTGGAATTACAAAATCGATGTTACGATACGCCAGCCACTTGCCTTCGAAGGTGGCCATGGACAGGCTGCAGACACGATTCCGCTGCTGTGGACGGATCAACTATGAGGAATGGTTCTACATACCGTGGAGCACGACGGGCGCAGATGACGACTCGAGCGTTTTGTTAGTATCCACTACTAAATGTCAGCTTTGCCTCTCTAAAAATGAAAGCGAAACTACAGTCATGAATAATTTCTGCTACTGCTTTTGTTACAAAGTTACTTCAATAATAATAGAATTTAGTATTTACTTGACATTTTATATCTTCTATCAACATTCCATCGAAGGAATTACTTGTGGCTTACATCCCGATCACATGAATGGTATATTGTCCAGCCGTAAAAAGTGTCGTAATTTTTGAACCACACGAACAGACAAATAATCTAAAATGCATTAACAAGACTGTGGCATGTTGTATCTACAATTTATTATTATTACTGTAACTTTATTTATTAGTACTTGTGATGTAGTAAGGTAACAAAGGACAAACGGCAAAGAAAAATCTACATATTAAAAATTAATAGGTTCTCTCTCAGTTCATAAGAACAATACAGTAATATTCTCATTACATACCTATTATAGTTTCAATTTTCTGACGTATTTGTATTCTTAGCTAAAAATAAGAATTTGCTAATGCATTGTTAGCTTTTGAAGGACTTTATAGAGAGCCCCACAGCGTGGTACACATGGAGTGACGTGGAACTAGTTCCAGTTCATAAAATTCATTTCAGAACTGTGACATGTTTGATTTCTAAAAGTATTAAATCACTTGCGTGTGGCAAATCCAAGTGACCTGAATTTATATCTCATACGAGTATATTTTTCGCAGTTCCGACCGTCAATATGTCGCTGACAATGTGCCATACAGTTGCTGTTTCATGGACGTGCAATGGCCCTGCATTCATCATGGAGTCACACAAAGCGGCGCTATTTATAAGTATGATCCAACGGTGAGTTACTGGATATAACACATCGCAATTTACAATACAAAATTTATTTAGGTTAAGGACCTATGCAGGTTGCGAAAATAGTAGATGTTAAATAAAAGGAAAATCGGTACATTCGTTGAAAACGAAAACGATTTTAGTCGAAAAATTAAAACATGGGCATATGCTTTAGTAACAGTCGTCACTACAATTAGCATGGGCTTATGTTATTTTTAAAATTCTGTTCTAAGATTAAATTATTATCGGGAACTAAAATTCACGGTCTGGTTTTAGAAGCAACTGACTATATGGAGAGATGGATGCGAGGAGAAATTAATAAGAGAAATGATGTCGGTCTCGTGGCGGTTCAACGCAGTGATGGCTCTCATAATACTAGCAATGGTAAGAGATTGGTACCTACCTACAACGTAACAAAAAAATGTGCGCAGTTACACGCTCTATTGTTTGGCAGAGGTCAGGAGAGTCAGAACATCCTCCGAGATACTGATCCAAACGTCGCACTCAAGATAACCTTTCCTTTTGTGAAAACTAAATTCTTTATCGGTAGCTACATCTGGCGATGACATCAATGCTCACAATGGAAAATTTATTTTTTTATCTTTTAAATTTATTCTTTTATTATTTGAAGAGAGTAGCAAACAAGCAGGCAGCAGTCACAAATTTTGTACAAATCTTTCGCTTCAGGGCTTGATCTTTTCAAATTATTCAGATTCTCCAAGTGATAGCCGTGCGCTACCTACACACAGCGTACCGGAACGGCCTACACGTGGTCAACAAGATTTCGTGCGCCGCTTACTTGCTCCGTTCGCAAACCGATAGCAACTTGCCGGGGGAGATGTACAAGAGGAACGTGTGCCGGAAGAGGAGGTACGGTCAGGCGCGAACCCTGCAGTGGGTGAAGGCGACGTACAGACGCGGCCGGACGTGCAATTCTTCATCGGCCTCGGAATGGAATAGCTCCGATGAGTTGTTAATGCCCGTTTATGATTAGCATTGTGCGCTCCTAATCTTAGCTGCTCGAAAACGAGTAATGACTTTATGTTATAGAGATTATTTTTTGTTAACACAAGTCCGAATACATGTACTTGATATGGGGTTAGAGAAAACAAGCTTTAATGTTAAGTTGTAGTGGGTCTTCTTGTAATTTTAATTGACGATGAGGAAGTTTTCGTTAAAGGTAATCGTATCGAGGTAGGTACCTACTCGTAAATGAAATGCGGCTAGTCAGCATTGGTTCGCATATGTCACGCAAAGTCTGGTTTGTTACAACACTTAATAACTCGAGATCTGCTTTACCAATTTTCATGGTTTTTGATTCGTTGGATTCCTCTCCGCCCCGAATAGCAGAATACATCTTAAAACAATGAATAAACTATTCTCTGTATTTTTTTTTTAATCAATTAAAAAGGTTGAAAAGAGCATTAAGCAGATATATAGAAGTTTCTCAAATATTTATGCGGGCGTACATCTGTATATATAAAACAAAGTCGGGTTTGTTACAACACTTATAACTCGAGATCTGCTTTACCAATTTTCATGGTTTTTTATTCGTTAGAAATAAATAGGAATTTTATTGTTAGAAATAAATAAACAAATTTGTAATAAAGGTATTTATTTGAAGCACCCGTTTCATTTACAATACAATTATTTTTATTACACTCTGTAAAATTATATAGAAGATGGAAAGTAAACGGAACGGACATTTATATTGATATACCTATACAATTGTCAATCACTTAGATATTATAAATTAAATTATATCCGTTACATAAATTAACTAGTATTGTATAGTGCAAATAATCAAACTAAACGTTAAGGGATAATTAGGATAGATATCAAAAACAAGATTAAATGCTTTTATGTTATAATAATGATATCTTAAATTGAAATTCACGATACAATATGCAGAACTTAGATATACTCGTATATCTAAGTTCTGTATACCCTTCTGGAAGCCGTGCATTTTGTATCGTGACATAGAGTTTACATGCAATGTGTATGGAAGTTACTCTTTGTCCTTTAGGAACTTGTGTATCTTATCAGTTTCGGTGAGCTCCTTCAAACGGTGCAAGTTGTCCCACCAGAGCTTGAGCCTGTGACGGCGCACCATGTTGAACCACGGCGTCATCGGCCCTTCCAGGGTCGGGATAAATCTATACGATAAAAAAATTAATTGTAAAAAAAACTTTTCATAAACAAGCTTCTATGTAATTGCCCTAAAATTTATTAGTTTTGGTGCTCTCCTCAGCAAGTCCTTTCATTTGATACGCATATTGTGGTAGTGCAGAAAAAATAACTAGTCTGCCATCTTGGAATTAGAATGACGTCACATAGCTAAGCATGCATTGTCATCTAGAATAAGCGTGTATACCAAATTTCAGCTGAATCGGTTAAAGATAACTGGTCTAAAATGCAGTCGCAAGGTTCGCGCCCGGACAAATATACATACATACCAAGTTAATAAAAAGCTCATAAAAAATATAAAATAACACGAATATTGAAATGAACGTAGAATCACGTAAGATCTGTAAAAATCTCCGGAGCCACCGAGCGTGACGGGGGGCGATGATAATTAAAAGAAAAAAAGGACATTTTTACATAAATTTATGGCGAGCTACAGTAAACTGTCTAGTCACGAATGACTACAGGTAATGGATGGAACTTTGTGAGTAAATATAATTACAAAAATGTACGCACATACAAAGTTGAAAGTCAGTGGTTGTTACAACTCTAGGAGGATTTTTTGGGGACGCAAGAAAATATCCAGTTCATAGTTTTTAATAGGTGCCTATTCATTTTATGGCCTTGATTTGAAGGCAATCTTACACTTACGATACAAATGACACTGAAGAGAGTCGGACATCTGCAACCGACCTATAATAAGACAGCTTATATTTTTTTTTGTTTAGCACAAGGAAAGTAGATATTTTTTTGTTTTTAAATATTACTGAAATAATTAACACTCGCCATTTTCTAAAGTGTTAAAAATTCGGCAAATTGTACTATACTACAATCAAAAAGATTTACATATTTATCATAATAAGCATTTTAATTTTATACGTAAATGAAACGGATAACTTTTGAAGGCAGTGAAATAAAATACATTTTTTATACATGATTTATGTATATTATAAAATTAATAACGAAAGTAGAAGAGTTGAAGATGTGTGTCAGGAATGTTTGCCAGCTGAAATCCACAACGGCCCCGTGTAAAATAATCCTACACCCTGTTCTAATACATTTGTACATAATTATACACATATGCTTAGCCCTTACAATATAGTAACCGTTACCATTAGAGATGGGCCGGGTTTAACTTAGTTGCGGGACAAAGTTTATAAACTTGTTTTAGAGTAACAACTTTAGATCGGATAATGATGTGCGTAGGCTGCAGTAACCTGTACGTTAGGTTGCACTTTTAAATTTAGAAAATTCTACATTGTTAATCATATACTCGGCAGTAGGTACTCGGGAGAGCTTCGGAACCGAACCATTTAGCCGATTTCGAGTAGATAAACAATCGCCGACTAAACCGAATACCGAGATTTAAACGAGTACTCGGCCCATCACTAGTGAGGAGAATCCAATGCAATGTTGTACAAATACAAAGGTCACTGTCTTTTCTCGCTGAAGAACTTTGGTATGTGGTGAGGTTCAGCGACGTCCGTCAAGCGATGCAGGTTGTCCCACCACAGGCGGAGTCTGTTGCGACGTATAACGTCAAACCACGGGGTCAATGGCCCGTTGACGGTGGAAATGTATCTAGAAATAAAGATAATTAACCAACTCAGCCATTGAAATCAACTAGATATGTAGTGTTTACGTAAAAAGAACACAGATGCCTGCACTGTAATGCATGTACCATATTCTATAGGTATTCTATATAGCACGGTAATTAGTTACCATCAGATCAGTGTAAATTGTGTTGCATTTATAAAACGTCGTCAATAAATTTTAAAGACTAACGATAGCAATTAGCTGCTTAACGCCGCTCAACGAAGCATGGAAGCGTAATATTGTATTATCATTTGCGTTTAGGTTAAATAATACCTAATTTGATTATCATTGGCGTTGTACGTAGTGGCATCTATGAAACTGTGATGACGTCACGTATACCAATGTGTTCTGGCGATTAAATGTTCATAATACTTGGGGAAAAAGAGTTTATTAGCTCTCAGATATCAGATATGCCTATATAAAAACATTGCCTAAAGGCATTACTAACATAGAAGCTACGTTTTTCTTATGGCATATAATCAAAAATAGTTTTAGAAAATAGTTTTTGTCATTTGTCATCTTATAAATAGATGTTTTTCGGGATCATTCTATATGAAAATATTCTACGCTCTTAAAAGTATTGCATCATAGATCTAGTTACATGTCCATTTGAGTGAAAATTCTGGATGAACAATGTCTGGATTGTGATTGATTGAATGAAATGTTTGTTTTTATAAAACATTGATAGGGAGCTATACAGATACCTTTTATTCTCCAAAACGTACTTTGATAGAGTTAAGGTTAATTACGAGTAAAAAAAAAGTTGTACTCACTTGTTTTTGAACCCTCAAATTTCCTTGAAGTAGAAGAAATGATATCTTGCCTGAACCTTTTGATCCACACCATTTAGTGAATACACCACCGTGAAAAAATTAATAATCACCGTTTTCCGCAACCCGTCAGTCTTTTTGGCGGGTTTGTAAAGTCCAAACCGGAAACCCAACAGGAAAGCCGTATACAACATGCGTGCGAAATAGGATTCATCATCATCATCATCATCAACCTGTGTCCCTCCATTGTTGG
Organism: Aspitha aspitha aspitha; assembly: GCA_018246895.1. Taxonomy (NCBI): domain Eukaryota; kingdom Metazoa; phylum Arthropoda; class Insecta; order Lepidoptera; family Hesperiidae; genus Aspitha; species Aspitha aspitha. The sequence continues at coordinate 12,942 of DWGJ01000850.1, read as the reverse complement.
AGATAGACCTCTCCCAAGGCACGCCACCGCACACTTAGGATTACGCGCTATCAAAGCACAATTCCCGATAGTATACGAAGGGCACTCACGCGTTGAACTCGTTCTTGGGCACGAAGCAGTACTCGGATATCTCGTTGGAGTTGGGCTTGACCTTGACGTCGCTCTGGAAGAACAGCACGTAGTCGATCTCGTGCTCGCCCCACACGCCGTCGCCGGGGTCGTGGTAGTGGATGCGGGTCAGGTACGTGAACAGTTCCGGGTCCATCTGGTTAAGAAAAAAAAAATGTTTTTGTTTACGACTCTAGGAGTCGGTTACAGATGTCCATGAGCGGCAGCGGCCACTTGTGACTGCTAGCTGCTCGTTTGCTACTCTATTCTAATAAAAAAAGACCCTGTTGTGACCTCTCTTTGTTGTTCAACCCTTTATTGGTCCACTGCTGGACCGAGTCACCTGTTGTAGTGAAGTTTAAAACATAAACCATACTTTTTTCGACTCTGTTGTTTAAATGTATACCATTAAGTTAACAATGCTTATATAAATAAATAATTAATTACTGACGTGTTATTGTAAACTTCTTCACCATCGCTGGTGGAGATCCTTAAACACTGAAAAAAAGGGTAACTGGTTGTATGTACTTTTATTAATGTATGTTGTTGCTTGTGAATGTTTTCTGTCATAATTCAAGTTGTGATATGCAGTTTTTTAATTGAGTAGATGGGTATGATGATCTTTGTAACTGAGAATGTATCAAACTACAATGGTTTTTGTGCTCAGTGTCCAATAGCTGCTTTCATTGGTATTTACTATATTATATCGGGTTATGTATTTTGGGCCTTTAGTAACATATTAAAACTTCACCTGTTCCAAAGGTATCCCCAGTTCAAAGTTCAGTCTGCGTCTGGCCGCTGTGATGACATCTTCAGGTTTGTCATCTATATAGAGGGGATGGCTACAGCAGGCATTTGTGTAGTAATCTGGATATGTTACCTGCAACAGTGGTTCTATTAAAATAATGTTATAATAACTGAAACTCATATATGTATGTAAACATCCCGTAGCACGATATTTGTCCTATAAAGAAAACTATCCTATCCTTAAAGTCGGATCAAACAATAGATATTTACAAAATTTCATTGAAATCGGTTTAGTGGTTTTGGCGGTTAGCACAAACAAATACCATGATGTGGAATTTTTATATATATAAAGATGTCATAAGCGTCGGTGACCATTTATCTTTAGGTATATAGAAAAAAATACTCACTTTCTGACTGGCTCTCCTCTGTAGAAGCATGTCTCCACGATTGTTAAACAGGAACACACTGAATGCCCTGTGAAGGAGCACGCTGCCATCTTCTGCTACCTTGTGGCAGTCTCTCTTTGTGGCGGTGCCTACAAAGTTATCTTTCTCATCTACTAATAAACAAATATCCTTATCTAGACCTTCAGCCTGAAACAATACTAATATTTTATCGACATCTTACAATGAGTTAGTATTAAAAAATAAAAAAATGAAAATATGTTTTGTGAAAATATCATTATGGTCTATTAACAAAACACATAAAAAGTTTTTTCAAAATTGAAGAAAAAGTATAAGATATGGGTTTTTATACAATTTGGTGTCTTGTTGAGATTTATAAGGTGAATAATATAAAAGGTGTAGTCATAAGAATACAATAATTAACCAAATTACAAATACACATGACATAAAACATTTGGAATAATTAAAATAACTCAAACTGGTATTTTTCAAACTGATATTTGCACTAGTAAATTATACCTGAGCAGGGTCGACACCATCGGAATCTTTTAGTTCAGGTTTGGCTGGTTCTGATGCCAGGAATCGTTTTTCCATCCGTATGGCATTCCATAGTGGCCGGGTTATGTATCTCACTAACATCTTGCACTAACAATATCAGCTAAACAGTAAAATAGGTAGGTATCACAGGTATATAGTCATAGATATTCAGTGCAATAAATGGTAGTAGACATTAATGTGAAAACTATTTTAAAAATAATAAAGAAATGCTTCAGTCATAATACACAGTATAAAAAAACTAAAATATTGCTACAGAGTACATAAAATGTTCAAGATGTACAAAAAACTATCAAAATTTCTTACTTATTTCTGAATAGCAGCATAACCTTTTTTTGGCAACAATTAAATTCATAATATGCAACAAACAGATAGCATTTATAAAAAAAGTAAGTAAATTTACATAGATAATAAATAAATGAATTTATTTTTATTTCTTATTTATACCTCACGTTTATTTCATAAACTCGTAATAGAGGAATGACAAATATGAGCATTACAGCGACGAAAGGGAAATTATGCAAACACAAAACTTTCTATTAGTGATACTAGTGATAAAGCAATATGTTATAATTATGGATTTTATTCAGAGGTAGTTTCGGTTATTTCTCGAACATAATGAAAAGAAACCTGTTTATAAATGTAACCAAAAATATTTACAATAGAAAAAAGTTAAGATAGTAAAATGATGTTGATTTCATATAAGCGTTAAATACAAACCTTATTAAATGTCCACAGCTAAACAGTATAGCAGTTAAGTCATCTGCGTTAATACTAACTTGAGTTGAGACGTTTGCTTTGCGTTTAACTACAATTATGAATGTTTAGCTTCCTTTACTCCAACTTACTTCTATCAGTTCTGTATTCTGTAACTGTAATTCAATTGTTCTAATGTCATGGCTGTCAGTGTCATGTGGTTGTCAATAAATCTTTTTTATTAGCTATCATTGTAGCCTTGGACATCCTCTTTTTTGCCAAACCCATGTAGACGTCAAAGATCAGACTGGCTTATAATTACCACCTTCGGGGTCACTCAAATTATAATATATGAAAACTATAACAAAGCATTTTATGTAGTTTTCCCAGCCGAAATTGGGGTTCTAATGCAATAAATCAGTATAAAAATTAGGTGTATAAATATAGACAACTTTTTTAGTTTATCCTGACTTTTGCTTTAGTTCTTAGATAATATTTTTATTTAATTTCACTGTTGACATAGACAAAATGTGCGAAATGTAAAGGATGCAAAGTTATCGTAATTTTGTATTTGGCGGCAAAATTAAATTATTTAAAAAGTTAAGTTAAAAAAATAACTAACGTACCTACCTATACCCATCACAAATTACGACTGTCTTTCTTATTACCGTGTTTTATTATGTGACATTGTAAAGAACATAACAAATTTTCCTTTAAAGTACTTAATTGAAGAATGTTCTGTAAGTTTAAGGTAATTCAGTTAGATGTCACTTTTTATGTTAATGAAGCAATTGTTTGAGCTCGTCTTCTTTTGCATTCGTTTCTGTTGGGATGTATATTATTTCTGCAGTATATTTGTTTTCTTTATTTAAATAATATAATTTTAAATTATTAAATGCTCGCTTTCTTGTTTAGCGTCATTGCTACTGGAACAAACAGTGCGTTTGTTTTGTTTCCGCTGTGACTTTTTTTAATTATCTTACATTTGTTTATTGAAGTACCTATTTGAATTTTTTTCATACGTTTCCAATTTATAAATGACTATCAAGTCACGGCGGATCAATCCATCGCACGAAAAACATAAATACGAGTATGGTTGTTGGTTCGTTTGGTTTTTCAGCCGACACTTACCTAATGCAAACTGTAAACTTGTATGTAAATTTGCGAAAGACATCCGAACAGGTATATTTTCTCCAATAACAATTAACCCCGTGATGATATCACATTTTTTTCTGATAAATATTTCCAATAATCTATCTCTATATCTAATTATTTAAGTACCTACTGGAAAAGTAATCTGGAAAATGCAATGCCGTTATCTTTACATTTCGTTACGTTAATGCGCATTTACGAGTACGTACAATAAAAAAAGTTCGTAGAAAACATTAATTATATGATAATTCAAAGAAGGACTGTATGTAAGATGTGTCGAAAGTTTTATCGAAATACATTTTACATACCTATTTAGTTTATGGGATTACTTTGTCGGTTTCGTCTATTTTTATTTATGTCCGTTCCCTTACTCACAAGGAACTGTGATCCCGAAATAACTGCAGTCGCCGAGATTTTGAAAGCACAGATACACCAATCTATTCAGTACAGATTGTACTTATTTTCGTGTTTTCTCATACTAAGCTATTTATCAGTTATTCTGTATTGATAATAAATTACTAAGAGAGTGAAGTGTGTGAAATTAATCATGTCGAACGTTAAGTTGGCAATAAGAGTGAGGCCGTTTACAGACAAGTTTGTATTTTATTTCGTAACTGTTGAACTAGTAAATATTAAGATCCGATCCGATCTGACAGTCCGATCTGATCAACCAGAACAAAATTATTTTTATTATTATTATACTATGAGGCCAGGTATCTAACGGGATAGCCAGACAACACAAAGTGCTTATCTCTCTATTTCAATCTCTTCATACATATCTACACGCCGATTTTGATGACTCTCGACTTAAAATTAGTGTTAATTTTATTTATATAGATATGAATGAGGTTCTATTATGGTTTCGTCACAGATGCTTTGATATTTCCTTGGTCTCAGTAGAATTACGTCGTCAATCTGTTCGTGTTACTTTACGACATGTTACATCGAATACGCTGGGAATGGATGAAAGGAATAAAGAGTTTATTTGAAAGAATAAAGAGTTGATTATACCTACTTAAATTTAATTCCCAGGGAAATCAGATCAGAAAAGGATCTAATTCAAGTCGTGAACGTTCTAGACGAGAACACTGTGACAATTACAAATACAAAAGTAAGTAAAATTTTTACTATGTGGAAAAATGTAAATTTTACTATTATATGCCTCCCGTAGTAACATAACTCCCAGCCTTACAACAGCCATGTTTAATATGTTCCATTTTTTTTAAACGTAACATAGACATCTCATATAAAACGAGGACAGTTCGAATATCATTTGTTTTTGTATGTCTACGCACGCACCCCTCAAACTTTTATATAAAACGACCAGCACCGATACATATTTAAGATAATTGGATATATACTTGGGCATACTCAATATAAATGGTATGGCTATTTGTTAATGATGCAAATAGAATAATATTTTACTAGCAACAATTTGTGATACATATTTATTGCAATCACTAAGAAGCAAACGAAATGGTAAGCTAATGCATAAAGTATTCTGTGCTAACTAATCATTGATCTTCCGTTTAAGAAGCATTTAGTATTTTTTTTTATTTGAAGAGAGTAGCAAACGAGCAGGCAGCAGTCACAAGTGGCCGGTACATAAGGGTATATAACTTGCTTATAGATAGTTATGATTAATTGAAATAATATGATTGTGTTTTGTTTATGTGTAAATGGTATTTTTGTATTAGGTCAGCGTATCCGGTGCGGGCGACAGCCGCGAGCGCGTGCGTCGCTACACCGCAGACTTCGCGTTCGACAGCGCCTGCGCACACTCCTCACCAACGTACGCTTCACAAGAAAAGGTGCTTTACTTTCCATCGGGATAAAACCACACTCACTTCGGTGGCTCCGCGACCCAAAATGTGTCTTGGCCTCCGATGCGAGCTGGTCACTTGTTCCTCGTCAAACAGGATGAAACCCGTTCAAATTATTGTCTCGCTAAAACTGCGAAAGAAAACACCGCGAGAAAATGTACATACACCAGAAATGTTTATAATGTTCGTAAATGTGTTAGTGCCAACTTGTTATTGATTACTTAGTATAAATTAATAGTAACAGAAATAGTCTGAGAAATGATGATGATGAAACGGTTGGTATTCTTCTAGGTGTTTAACAGAATAGGTCGTCAGGTCGTAGCCACTATCTGTCGGGGTTCGCCCGCCTGCGTGCTGGCGTATGGCCAGAGCGCCACCGGGAAGACACACACCATGATGGGCACAGACAGCCAGCCTGGCCTCGTTCCTCGCATTTGCAGAGCTCTCGCAGGAGAACGACCTTGTGACCTTACCGTCAGGTATACCTTCAAGTATTAATAAGGGGTTGACTAGCTTTTCAGGTTGATTTCATTAACTAAAGATTAGAATATATCTGATATTGTAAAAAAAACGTACTCAATGGAATTAGATGAAAAGTATTCGATAAACATCGATTGTTATGTAACAATCTGATCTACTGTCTCTATCAATCCCAACAGCAATGTTAATAGATATTTCTCAAAACTGTAGGCACCTAATAATGTAGGTAATAAATAATAAGCAATGCCTACAAGCAAGTAAATAAATTGTAGTAACATTTTGAAGTCTAAAGTTTGAAGATGTCCTGTAAGAAATGTAGAAGTAGGTACATACCTATGTAACTTAGCCGCTGTATTTTAGAAAAAATGATGCCATGTGCGTTCGATGCTGTAAAGTGAAAATAGTTTTTGAAATGAAAACTTCTTTAGCGGCGTTGTGCACTTTTGGGATGGGAGAAAACTTGTATAATATTCACATTGGGTTACGTGACGACGGTCTTTAAGCTAACTTAAGTTTTTAATGCGCTTCAAATTTATTTATTTATTATGAAGATTTTAGCGTTCGTAATGTGATTTTTCGAGATCTTTCTATAGAACTTTTAGAGATATGTATATATTTGCACTTGTTACTTCATTTAATAGACAAGACAAAGTAGTAGGTATACGTTATAACAATAGATCGAGAGATCGCGTGCTACGCGGCCCTTGCCGTATATCTCTCGCACTCGGAAATCGTAAATGATTGTTAAGCGATTCGGCTTCCTGACGCCCAAATTGCCGGCGCCGAAAATTGAGCGACATTCAATACCAACGGTGGATGTAATATCAATTTAGCTTCGACAGCCGTAGGTTCGTAGGTATGTATTACAGAAGATCATAATGAAACTTAGAATTTTATTACATCACAGCTTCCTATACACGACAGCCACACGACACTCATGAACTTATTCTTTGATTTCGATCAAATGTGATAATGAGTTTTTGTTTCTAGAAAAATATAAGCCGGGACATTTCAAACACTGCATGTACAGGGATCTACGATGCAAGCAAGTTACGTCAGCCACGTCATCGCTTTTCGTCAAGCCGGATTGTGGTTGAATGATAGACTATTCGAAGCAGTTTCCATGGTTCATTGACGCTTTCGTAAAAGGAAACTTTACTGAGTAGGAAAAAAGAAATCACATCTAATTTGCTTTGCCTACGTAACTATTACATAGTTATCAATAAAGATTATCGATATTGCAAGTTTGTTTTGGAAGATAAAATTCGATTATCGTTTAAATTCTACGTGACAACCACTTCAGCAACAGTCGCTCGTATCGTGGATATTCCATTAAATTGTAGCAGTAATAAAGAGGCACCGTGGTGCCGAAGGGCGCAGCGACACGCGAGCTTCTCACCCTACAGCCATATTATCTCCGTCACTATCTCCCGCTAATATCGCCCCTATACATAACTGTACGGACATAATAACCCATGCGTAATGTTCATTTGCGTTACAGATGTTCATTATTCATACATAAATCCTACAATACAGTGATATAAAATCAACAAATCATTGAAAATAAAAATCGACGTACCTTAAATGAAAATCAATGCTAAAAAAATTAAGTAATTAAATAGAAAACTGTGATAATAGAGATATATGAAATTCGATTATATGTTTTATGTATAGGTACATCTCTTTGTATGTTTTCTTCTCTTTATTGTTTTTTTTTGCATTTTTTACTTTTACTTAAATAACTAAACTTTTTATTGCTCCGGTGGCTAAATCTATCCTATATGACTATACAACTGTCTGATACTTTAAATGGAATATGTAATTTGATCGTAGTGATATATATTTGGATTCAAAAATAGCCGGTTGACGTTTGTTTCGAGTAACAAATAATCCTAAAATCACCGTGTGATCGAATAGCTGTACATACTGTATTTACATCGGAGAAGCCTTATAATAAGTTAATCAGTATTATGGGATTCTATTAATGTACGTAGATACTCACAAATAGCCATTCTTTTGCAAATCGTTTGTGTTTAAACATTCTTCGAACTCTTCCCATAGGATATGTAGGATGAATAGCATTAAGTAACACTTAAACACAAATTCAACCTTGTATAAAAGCTCAAAGTCAATTCATTGACTAGTTTATTTTGAAGTTGAGCTTCTATTCTGGTACGTACATATATGTATTTGTAAAATATATTTTGGATGGGACATGTGTATTTGTACCTACATTAAACGATACAAGAGGATAGTACAAAAAAGTGTATTTAAGCGTACATCATCAGTTTCGTTCAGCGCGGTACCCTAATCCTCAGTCAGCGCGGGTGACGACGCCTCGCATTAGTACGGCTTCGTCCGCCCTCGGATTACGAGTATATGCCTCGAGCCGTCACCGATTTCGCGCCGCCCGCCCGCCCAGCTCGGAGGCGAACTTTAATACATCGCTTATTTTTCTAAATTAATACGTGTTCACGTTTCTGGTTGGCCTAAAGGAAAAAAATATTTAAGGTGAGAAATATTGAAGTAACTATGAAATTATTTTTTAAGCTTCGCTGTTAATAAGTTAATACACACTGTATTTGTGTTTACTGTCATTCATATAATGAAATGAAAGTGATATAATTTTGCTACAAAATATACTCTTCGTTTTATTTAGTTGATAACTTACTTTATTGACACTGTTGTGACTTATTTGGTAGAATTATGACTGTAACGCTACCACAGTATTTGGATTTGAATCTTCGAATTTGAATTCGATAGTGTAGCGGTTGCATAGCTAGTTATTTCAGTTTTGCGGTTTTTCGTTGGTCGCGGGATAATTGATCATATGCTATATAGAACTCTTATTTAAAGCAAACAAAGAACTAACTTCATATAAAAATTTGGACTTGCTAATTTAAAAGGAAACGAACTTATAGTGAAATTAGATTGAAATTATGCAAACTGTTTCATTAGAAATGATTAATTGTTATTTGGTTTAAAAAATCTTTAAATGATGCGTATTGGCTGGTGCTAGATGGCGCCACTCTACATTGGTAAGAAATCACGAGACTGGAGCTGTGAAACATAATACTCATAGATATACAAGTAATATCTTGGAACAACTCAACTCAACTCAGAGACTAGATCAACTGGTCGTAAGCTAGCTACTATGGTAACCAGATAGTACATAAACTACATGTAATTTTCTACTAATGAGCTATATAGTGGACCTCCGGAATTCGGCTCCGCTGTAATCCGACGTGCCTATCACTGTTGATGTACTTACATAAAAATTTCGGTGAATGTTCACTAATGTAATTCAAATAAAATCCGTGGTTTGTACAATAATTTGTCGCATTACAAAGTATCCTTTTCAAAAAATTCCGGATTACAAAGGGTCTTAGGCAGTACTTTATAATCCGATAAATTGGGTAGTTCGACGTCGCCTTGCAAAGTTTGTCGCATTATGGGGGTCCATTGTGCCTACTAACATTTGTAGATGTATGTTTACTTTTCGTTACTATTGTGAGAAAGTAGTAAACAGCAACAGTAGGTGCTGTAGGTTGTTTTATTGGCACCGTTAGCGCGCAGCCACTGCGGTAACACGCCGTCACCGTCACCACCTCTGTATAATCGCTTTTGTTTACCTACATTTCAATTCAACTCGTAATAGCGTTCACACGAATGGTATTGGATTGTAACATCAACGTAATTGCACTGTTAACAGTCAAACATCAATATAATTACGAAAAGTTAAAAGATTAAATCAGAAAATTAGAATCGTCCTACCGATAAAAGTTAATGAGAAAACAAATGAAAGTTGCAAAAATAACACAAGCAAACTTAAATAGCGTTGTTGTTTATTTAATCGTTAATTGAATTGAAAACTTTTTTATAGGTACTTAAAACAATTTGAATTTTTCGCTTAGCCAACTATTACAATAAAAATATGAATTATGTACATTTCAGATTAATATTTATAATCACTTCATCCAAAGGTATCGTTTTCAAGGAAACAAATTTGTATGTATAAAAAGAGCTCGATTAGATTAGATTAGAAATGTAACTCGTATCATCCGAGCAAGTCTCGGTCGCCCAGCTAGTATGTGTTGTCCAACTTTCATCATCTAATATCTCTGAGCCTAAGCTGCCGACGTGGCTTGAGGGTTATGAAGAAATAATGTATATTCATATATATTTTATTAATCACGCGATGTATTCAAAAGTGATTAAGGACATCTAAATATCGTTAACTTAACTTAGATACCTAATTACGAGGTAATCGTCTTCTAATTATTTTATGTATTTATTTTGTGATTATGGTATTTTTGTAGCATTATAACCGTGTTAGGCTAGAGTTGACTCAGCTTCACGCGACATAGGGTCAGATCCCACGCAAAGCTGTTTTTCTGACAAACCCTTATGTACCCTATTGGGCGGGGCTAATCGGACTTACAATTGTGATTATGTATTCATGTAATTGTATTTGTATAGTTTCCTTGAGATCTACAACGAGCGGGTGCACGACCTGTTGGTGGAAGCGGCGGCTCCGAGCTGCCACTCGCTGCCGCGGCGGAAGGGCAACGTGCGCAAGGACCTGCGCGTCCGCGAACACCCCGCCAGAGGGCCATACGTGCAAAGTGAGTAGTCTACACACGCACGCGCACTTCAAAATTCAACATTCAAAATTATTTATTTGCTGGATTTAGGTATAATACAGTCAGTTCTTACAAACAAAACTTCTCCAAATAAATCCTGCCTAACTAGGCGTGCTAAACATCATATTAAGATACATGAAATGAAAGTTATTTAAACTATTGCCATTAATGTAGGATGCTCTTACAGAATATTTCTAGAATGTGCAAGATTATAATTATAAATGTCAACCTCGGGGTCATATAGACTTGTCAGTTGAATAATCATTGATTGTATTCAGCTTTTATTGAAGAGATCAGAACATCAAATAGATGTTTCCATTGGCTGCTTCCGTCCACGGAAATCTGAAACAAAGTTTTAAAGACTGTACAAAGTTAGGAGAGGATTTTTAATGTGATTTTTTTTTTAGTTAGCTTCAAGGACATGTGATCGGTGCCTTTTTAAAATTTTAATGCTGGTGAAGATTCTCTGCAGCGGAACGTCATTGATATGTTAGTGGGATATTCTAGTTAGGGACATATATGTACCTTAGGCCATTGTAGTAACATATAATACAATTTATTAAGTATTTTATCGCATACTCCTTTGTACCATGTAAAACATATTTAATTTCATATTAAGACGAACTTCCACACAATTTCTTTACGGTACTTATCTGAACTGTTAAGTAGTTGTATGACCAACGACACTTGGAAGACCGCAAACACGTAAGATTGCTCAGGCGATTGACCAAGCTGTGTCCCAGTTACCTCAGCGTGGAGTTTTAACATCGCGAGGACACCAGACCTACGGTAGTTAGTCCGAATAACATACGAGTAATATGTGGTTTAGGCCAACGATACGGTCAAGGTTAAAAGATCTTATTTATGCAAAGAATTTGAGCTAAGAATGTTAGTTTAGTTTGAAGGTCAATATGAAATAGGACGTGAACTAGGTGTCGAAACGTCATAACGGCGTTATGCTAAAAATCGTAGATTAAAGAAATGTTGCTAATTATTAAAAATTAAAAGCATTGTAATGTAAACGAATAGTTCTAACAAAATAACAAACACAATAAAATGATTTAGTGAAAAATATTTGGTTACAAATTCGAATTCCAAACGTATTTGTAAGTTCAATTTCGATCAGATAATAATTTTGCCCTTCAAATGTACTTAATGATGATGACAGGGCAACTAGAATTGAATCCCTTATTTAAATGCATCTTTTTTATAATATTTGTACCTATAGATAAAAGCGTGTTTTACGACAATAAAATTAATATTTTTGGTAATAGTTTTTGTCCTTAATAGTCAATCGTTTGGTCTGACGAAAGTGATGATGCCACCTAAGTATTAAATGTTTGCCTAACAAATACTGTAATTATTCCCTCTTGTTCTGAAAAGTTGTTGTTGCCATTACAAACTGTTGTTCAGATCTTCGCCGTGTCGCAGTTCACGACATAGAGTCTCTGCTGTCGGTGGTTGACGAGGGATCGCGTCGGCGGCGCACCGCGGCCACTCGTCGGAACTCCACTTCATCGCGATCCCATGCTTTATTGGAACTGTCCACACCTCAAGCTACGTTACATCTCGCGGATTTAGCTGGGAGGTGACAAATTGCATTGACAAAAAAAAACTACGAATACGAATAATTTTTTCAGTGCAATTTATCTAACTATATTACAAAATTTTTAGCGAGAAAGCCAGTTGGGAAGGCTGCGGTGGCGGCAGGCAGAAGGAGGGCGCTAACATTAACAAGTCCTTGGTAGCACTCAGCAACGTCATATCTGCTCTCGGTAAGCCTATACACTTATAAAACCTAGACCACAATCTTCCTTTGCTAGGATACAATATTAATTTGTCATCATATTAATTAGAACGGAGGTGTCTCACTTGGGTTATCGTAATATCTATTTCTTAGTAACCCATCATTGAATCAGCTATGAGCTAGTATATTGCGATTGCCTTAGTGTTAATTACAGGATTGTGCAGTACAAAGCTGTATCTAGCTTGTACTATATGATGCAGTATTGATGAGTATTCATGTTGGCGGCAGTGCGCGGCGGGCGCGGTCGGTACGTGCCGTACCGAGACTCGGCGCTCACGTGGCTGCTAAAGGACTGCTTCACGGGCGGCGCTCCTACTTTCATCATAGCAAGTAAGATGAGCACCAGTTGAATACTTTAACATGAAATACTATATTCAGATATACAATGCGCGTGTTAACGGACGTAGATGCCAGGGGAGACCAAGACTGTCCTATCTCGACCAAATAGCACAGACATTGGCTGATGGGGGAGTCAAGAGCCTCCGAAACCGGCGTGTATGCATGAAGAGAATGATGAATGTAGATGA
>DWGJ01000849.1:0-24367 GCA_018246895.1 Aspitha aspitha aspitha | reverse complement strand
TTGTAAACCGTGTTTTTTGCAAATAAATTATTATTATTATTATTATTATTATTACGTAAACGAACAACTCATCTACAATATCACTCTATAGAAACAATTATGAATAGTAATTTCGATTGTACTTGTATTAAATATACTGCGTAAATAATAATCAATACAGTCCATAGTAATTGTATTAAAATAATTTATTTTAATCGCTCGAATTGGAGGTCACTCCGCGCCAGCAGTGGAAAGCTGCAGACTAACTCGAAGAGAATTTTTGATGTCGATGCATTGTAATGACCAATTCTGCTGTTAGAAGCTCTATGAGCTAGCGCTAGTATTTAATAACTGTTACCTAATATTTAATATAATATATAGGTATAATCTTTAAAATTGTCGAATTCAGGAGTTATTTATAATAACGTAAGATGTATTCAAACTGTCATAAAAATCAAGATCCCAAAAAGTCTCACTCGCAGTCCACACCGGGAAAGACATGGTGAGCGCGGTGTCGCACTAACCGTTCCTTTGTTTGCCAAACAAATATCCACCAACATCGCTAAGTTCACATAGCGTAAACACACTGTTTGAACAGCTGACTACGGAACACAAAATTCAAGGATTACAGATAATGCTCGGATACTTGTCGATTTGCCTAACACTTGATGTAATTTCATTTAACATCTCGTTTTCACTTTCAATTAGATTACATCGATCGGTATTGTAATTGTAAATTAAGATTAAACAAAACTTACCACATCAATATTTTGAACGTTTATTCCCTGATAGATGTAGATATAATTATGTCAAGTGCTTTGAGATAGTCGTGTAGCGATGATCAGTTTTACGAGAAGGTTGATTAATAAAATACACGCTCGATTGAACGCTGGCGCTCCAGGTCGGTTGGTCGGCGCGGAAGTGTTGGTCGTAGACTAAACAAGATTCAGACAGAATGTTTACATAAAACTCTACTTGTGTTCGTACACATATGTGTCTGTATGTTCCAGCCGATATCCGAGATTAACAATTGAAATTAATAAACGTAAAGTTGCGGATCCATTGTTGATCGTGTTATGGTATCCAAATCAATCATCACAGACTTATCCATTGTATAGATCAAAGTTTGGATTGGATACGAATTTATCTAGGTATCTAATTTACGTTATACTTATATTGTTATAATCCAACAGTGTGGTCGCTCCTAAAAATCCTGATTTAAGACGTACCTATGTGAAAATATAATGGTGAATTTTTATATTTTATCGGTGATTTTATTATGAAACTTGTTGAGCTGTTGAAAACGTAGAGTTCCCCGCTGTCACGGTCGGCCGCTTGCCGTATTTATATCCCTTTGAAACTCCCGCTCCTTATGTTTTCACTGACAGTTTACTCAATCCCCAAAGGTTTCCTACGTAAATAATTTACACAACTTATCGTAACTGTTGACGACGTTAAACTTTAATGTTCCTTCACAATAGCGTGTTTCAGAAAATAATGATATAAAAATAGATAAGTAATGAGAAAATTAATTTTAATAAAGATGTTTCATTTTTGCCGGTTGCGTTGACCACCGCGTTAGTCTGTCGTACAAGATATCCTAGGTGACCACACATTTGAACAACGAATAATGATCTAAAAGAGTGTGAAACGTAAAAAAACAACATCAAAAGAAAACATTGCCATACATACGAGAACATACGTGCCACTTATCGCAATATAATTGCTCTATGAAATTAAATTCTGACATAATTTGATTTTAATGATTGACGGTTCGGAGAACAAGCATGGATTCGGAACCAGTTTAATAAATCATTTGAAGCATCAATTACACTCTTGAGGGTTTCGTTTACCGGTAAATTGAAAAACAGTTCCTACCTACCGATCGAATGTTTAGGTACATATGTGGGCAACACTGGACCTTTACGTCTTTTAAAGGGTTATCGTAGTGAGTCTTAGTCGGAACTGGGCGGGCTCTATTTTCAAAAAATGTTATGTGGTAAGTAAGGCCTTTCATTTTAGTCATAAACGTTGTTACGACATACGCAAATTTAAACTCGTACAAGTATACAGTTAGGTTTGTGGAAAAATTTTGCGAAAATTTCTATATCTGCATCTTTTAAAATGTGTGTAAACTTAATTAATGAAGGGTACGTAATTGTTTGTCGGTAAATTGCTGTTTGCTGGTTTGGTACAAAGTAAAAATCATTAGATGTGCCCGCGGCTTCGTCCGCGTGGAAATTAATATTTTCCCGTTTTTGCAATATTTGTCATTGCTGCTTCACTGCTATTAGTCATAACGTTTTGTTATATAAGCCTGCCCCAATAAATGGACTATTCAACATAAAAATAATTTTTCAATTCGAACCAGTCGTTCCTGAGATTAGCGCGTTCAACCAAGCAATAGATATAGATATAGAGCAATCATCGCTGCGGGAATTTAGAGTAGATTTAATGGCACTTCATAGTTTTTTTTGTCAAAACTTTTGTTATATTGGACAATTTTATGTCGCTGTACAAATGGAACGTTCATTAGATATGATAATATGGAATTCTGGATCATGTATTCGCATTAATATATAAAAATGCTGGCGCTCAAATGCAATAGTGTTGGAACGTACGAAGCACATCTCCAGCTTACCACACGCATGGATAAGTTTAACGGAGGACGCAATTATGATGATTAACAAAACTGGTTCTCGTCGCGCTCACTGCGATCTAACACTAAGATTTACTTGCGCAGCCTGCTCACTTTTCTACGCTTATCAGTTTTCTTGCGACATTACCGTAGAGCCGGCTGTACGCACTCGGTTTCCTTTACTGCTTCCATGCGTATTAATAAAAGTTACATAGAAATATATAAAATCATGTAAAGTGGCATTTACAAAAGTTATATATATGCAAGATTAGTAACTTAAGCGTCAATTTTAGAAGCAAATGCATTTTATATGATATTTAATTGTGAGGTTAAATTATAAGTAGGTATTATGATATGAACCTTAATTAGAAAAGTAGATATGAATATATATTTATAATTCATACATACCACACAGTAAGCCAATGGTTTGTGTATTATAATATCCACTCCAATCAGGTAGATTTGTAACCACGTATATGGCAACATTACGTTAACATCTAATAAAGAATCCGTTCACGCCAATAATTATAAACATAATATCATTCTACGAATTAGTTAGACAACATATTTTACGCGTATAATTTGTTTATTATATCAGTGGGAATCACAAGTGCGTTGCGATCATAGTATCCAGAATTCGCGTATGATTCCCGTTTCGAAGCTTCGCGGTGACGAGTGGTTGGTTGTTACACAGATAAGAAGCATAATGTATTATCTGTAATACTCGAGGAGAAAAAATATTTGGTCAACACCCACCAAGGCCATGCCTTACGCGGAACTCTAGATACTACGAACGAAAAAGTTAATCAGAAAAAAAAATTTTTACCGCTCGATAGGAGCCACGCGAGTTTAGCAATGTCAAATAATTTACAGGGGACGTTTTGAGGACGCTCGCTACTTTAGATTTATGATCTGATAACAAAATGTCTATTTACCTAGCATTGAATCTCAAATTTAGCCGCGTGTACGATAACTCTGATTCACACATGGTATGAGCATAGTAGGTACTTACCTACATGCAACCGCTAAAAATATTTAAGTACCTACTTCGTGTACACCTCATTTGATTTAAATGGAGTATTACATTATGTTCATTTCTTTTTTTCAAAATATTTACATAGAAGTACATAATATACTATATATACGTAATATTGCACGTCCTAAATCGATTTTAAACTTATGTTTAATTTGACTATAATTAATGGTAACGTATACTTATAGAAGCATATTAAAATTAACATTGATTATTATCAATATTATTATTGATCTTGTTTTATTTATGAGATCCAGTTATGTATGCAAAGATGAAATGAATGAATTTGTAATTGCATAATCTGATCGATAGTAGGTACCTATACTGTTGCAAACTTTCAGATGATGACGCAGTCGCCGCGTGTGTATTATTCAACAGATATTCATGACAGGACGGAGTGACGTATGTACCAACTTCCGTTCCGAATATATTGATCATGTATATGGATAGCCCTACAGACAATAATGGGAATTCCTGTATCCCATATTGACGTAATTTTAGAGGAAAACTTTTATATTCACATAATCACTGTCTGGTTCAGAGAGATAAATACTTCTGTCATAATTCTTTCAATAAGTAGTCAATGGTTGGTCGTGTTATGTTTTGATTTAAAGAAAACATAGATAATAATAGGAAAACTGGCGAACTGGAGTAGGAAACAAAAGGTAGTACTCATAGACAATTTTGCGAGCACCACTACGGTTACAGCTTGAACTGTAATCTAAGATTTCCGTAATAAAACAAACGTCTATTTGACTTTAAAAAGTTTTTTACATATCAGCAAACCTATCGTAGTCACGTTAATACTTGATTCAAAATAAAGACTCAGAAACACACCGTTCCGTAACATCGCGAGCATACGATTTAGTTTTTTTTTGATGTCCTATGTTACGAACAGCACGCTTACCTACTACTCGTTTTAATACGCGTTTATTTCAGCGGACCGCGACGAAAGATAGGTGGCGGTAAACAGGAACCACGAGTTGGCAGCTCTTCAACGCGTACGAGGGACATTGAGCTTTATCTGTTGATGCCACTTCGTATGGGACATCGACTAACTTATGCACTCGCGTATGGTATGGGATTGCCATGAACATCTTGTAACACTTTATCCAAACAAGGAAACGGATATTCGCGTACTTATCTACGACTAAATTTTTTGTTTGCGTTCACTGTTGTTGCTTATTATAAAACATACAGTCTTCCTATGACTTATAGGCAAAAAACGTCGATGATAAAGATTAAAAAAGGTTTTAGAAGATGGTAGGTACTTACTAATTAGATTAAAATGTTTTTATTCGTGTCCTAACAAATTTTATTACAATAGCACACATTTAAAGATAAACTCATTAGTTATAACTATTATTAAGTTAGAAACTTAGTAGAAAGTATTTGGAGAAAATGAACCTATCTGGAGACTTTCTTTTGTTTTTATTTAAATGCAAATAGCTAATTCAGTGACCAACGGGTGTACCGGATATATGTGCCCGTTGAATGGTATTTATTTTCCTCGTCGAAAAAACGGCACAAAAACAGCCCGAAGCGACACATGGGCCGAGACAAAGGGCTCGAATATGCGCTACAGATGTGGGGAACGCTCCCAGTAACAATACACGCTTTTTAGTACCATTTTCGTACTATACCGTCTGTCGTACTAGAATAGTTATTTTAATATTTGTTTGCTTTGTGTTAATGCATAGTTTTAGCACAAAATGAGTGCTGGAACGTTAAATAGTACCGGTTCTATAATTGTTGGTTGTTTGCAACGTTTGTACACAATAGGTTGTAGGCATCCTGAACTTTGTTATGCGTTAATAGTATAGTAGATGAAATTTAGCATGACTAAATAAGTTTAAAAACTGTTTATTATCAGTATCGTAATATAACAAACATTCTCCTTAACTACACCACGTAAGATGTTGCGGTGTCAGTACAAGAATTACGGAGTGAATATATGTCATTTGTATGAGACAAACACATTGCAATAGTGGTACGAGTTGTAAGTCTTCATTTCTGTAGAATATTTTCGACGGCGAAGCGGCACGACCCTGGCGTGCTCCAGTCACGACAGCGACACTTAGACACCACATACAACACATTAGCCAGCCACTGTTTATACTGGGGCTCTAATGGAATAAGCCAACAGAGCTTCACCCGACGTTCTCTAGTGGACATTGTACAGGTACGGCAACTTTGTATGCGCTGTTGATATTCTCATTGTTGGTGTCTGTGACACTGTAATAAAATGTTCTTACGTGTTCTTTTGGTTCATGTGTAACATGGTAAGAATTTTGAGGGATTTTTTTTAACCGGACCAAAAACATTACTGAAAGGTAAGAAATATGTGTTCTGTTTACTTATGTAATTAAATTTTATTTTGAATCACCCAGTTAGTTGACACAGGGGTAGGCAGAAATTAAAGATTTCCATCCTTTAAGGTTCAGGCCAACTTTTACTAGCATCACAGTCGCCATACAGTCTGGCTTATTTAGAGGTGATCTTGACCTGACTTTAGCTGTATTGTTAATTTCAGAATAAAACGGAAGCTGTCATACGTAATTAACAGTAATCCTTTGTATGTACGTCTAACACAAAAATCAAATGTCTCTTACATATCCATGGACCAATAATTCTATGTATTATTCTTTTAAAGATCACAATTCAGTTCTAAAAGCAAAATATGTTACACCTTTGACGTTTTTCGGTTATTCCCATTACTACATTTTTCAAGATGTTATTTTTATTTTCGTTGAGATGTTTATTTTTATTCGATTTTCCGATATACAAATTTAAATATTGGCTCTCAGGACTTATGGCTGTTATCAGTGATGCATAATAAAATGATACTGCTCATAAATAAAATATCTCATAAGTACTACAATCTTGTACTATACCATTCATAATAATTCTCGGTATTTTTATGATTACCTAGTTATAAGATTGAGCACTTGTATTTCATAGAAATCTGCCCACTCACAACTCTATGTGGGTTTATTGTGCAGCAAACAGATTTGTGAATACATTATACAGCAGAATATTGATACAACATCATACGAATAGATATACCGTCGAGATTGTTCGATGTGGGTGTTCAGCGCTAAGGTGGACGAGAATTGTTAGCATTTGTTTTTCTTATGCCGGAATGCTGTAAGTCGATTGGGTTAAGACATGCACTTAATCGAGCTAGCAGTGTCCAAAATCGGTATAGCTATATGTACGAATTTGAAGACTGATGAACGTAGAAGGTTAGTGATTATAGAAATATTTGTAACACGGTGGTGATGCCTACCCCGTTAGCTTCCTGGTGTGATAGTAGGTATAATAACATTAATAATCCATTTTATTATTAATATTCCAATAGAATGTTAAACTAAATTAAGTTATATATACATTTCTCAAGCGAGTTCTAACAATAATATCTCGAGACAACTATATATTTATACACAGCTATCGTTCGGATAATAAATAGGCAGAGCCTGTGCTGAGTTGATTAGAAAGCTGATAAATGACATTTTATACATTTGTAAGTACATACTCAACAAATATTTTTATACCTAGGCATAGAACAAATACTCGCGCCGTTACAAATTTAAATTTTAAATTTTTGTTCTGGGCGAAAATCGAACCCACTCTTCGTTGCTCAGCAATCAGCGCCACAAACCAGTGTACTAATGAGCTAATTGAATAAATAATTTTTATTTCGTCATGACAATAGCTAAAAAAGAACAAGTCCTGATAAAAATTATTGTCATGGTCACGTTATAGATTAGTTAGCAGTATAATCGTGACCTCGCCAATCCCATACAAATTGTACGCTTACAATTATTAGCTGCTCCTAGTGACCTAAAATGCTTTAAAAGCATTTACATGTAACTTAAAAAACTTCAATAATTTTAGATTTATTTTATAATGACAAGATCTATCTACACTTTATGATTACAGATTTAAACCATTTATTTATAAAACGAAATGATTATTAAAATAACTTTTTCCAAGACATTTATCCCTTGCTATAATTATTATTATAAATTTATAAATAAGCGATTAATGTACCTTCAATGTACATACAAGTTGATATTAACGGAAATAATTCAAATTAGCTACTATTATTTGTCAAAAATAAATCCTCGCATAACATTGTTTCCTGTATAGATAATGAGTTGTCAATTTGTCAGAATCAATGATCGTTTATGAATGAATTAGTGAATGACAGTTCGGCCATGTTGTTTGTTTACGCGGGGCGTTCGATCGGGCAAAGTCGGCTGGGACCGGGGCACATCGGTGCCTGAAATAGCGCGCCAACGAAGAGAACGGTCGACGACCCTGCGCCCTGCCACACCGTCCAAAATATTACCACTCTTTACAATCCTTTGCCATCACGTTTCTCTTATGATATGAGGGTTCGTTTTCTGCAGTACTTAGCTTTTGTCTGAATAATTTTTTTTCGCTTAATTATTATCCTAAATTATAATATAAGAAAAAGTGCTTGTTGTCTCTCCCATAGCACGGAACGGTGGTAGTTTGAGACCAAAGATGTTACATGTTTTCCACTCAAAGTATATTTTAAAATTGATTGATAAACGAACAGATTTAATAATGTAAAGAGTAGATAAATATTTACTTATCCTCACCATAGCAATTTTTTAAAGTAAATTTAAAGAATATTCTAAAAAGTAAACGTACTTAGGTCAGTATTCCGGGAAGTCAATTTCTGCGTTTTAATCTACTTATTTTCTTATTATATAAATACAAACATGAGTTACTAATTTGTTTACTTAGACATGTTAAAACAAAAAACATGAGCGAATCATGTCGGCCACACGAGAACAAACGTTCATTATCCAGCCTCAAACGATTTTACTATCTTTGGCGTACCGCGCAAAATAAATAATGTGACTGTATTGCACAAAACTTTAAATTGATCGCGCGATAATTGTTGATTTTTTCATCAAAATATTCTTGATATCTCTGTTTTATTTGATGTTGTTGTTTCATATTCCTATATTTTATGCAATCATTTAAAGAGATGCGCGGTTTTATTAAAATAAATTACTCTTATATCATAAATTACAATAAAAACAAAACGCGTTATTTATTAATTCATTTCTAAATCGTTACTGCACTACTTTATGTTAAAGAAGAATTGTCATTTATGGTCAAGTTTTCTGTCGCATTTACGGCACTACGAGTATATGTATGTATGTATCTTCACAAAAAACAATGAATCGATTTGCTTATACCAAGCATTTCCCATGCCAGGTCCCTATTACTCGTATTTTACATGCATTTGGATCTCTATGCGAAAATATTAAATTATTTTTCTGGTTATATTTGTGCTTTAGAATTATTAGGATGTTCCGAGGTGTCTATGTGTATTTCTTTTCATTATTTCATTATATCTTGATCATAATAGTTATAAAAACATATTCAGATTTTATCTGTGTAATTTATAGACGGTTAATGAGTTTTGTAACATATTTTTGGTATACTAGACGTGAATATTTCTATTCCAGGTGAAAAAACTACTGCTATATGACTGATCGAAATGTAATTTCCACCGTTAGTGTTTGCATCAAAAAAAATGCTTTGGCTTTGCCTAATTTGTTAATCAATTACAAGTTCTCAAATACAACATCTACTGCCCTCTATCGAGATTCTATATAACTAACTCGCGGTCGTGTACGCTCCTATTTCATTTTTATGTATAAACTTTTACTATTGTAATAAGCTAAAAGGTAATATTATAATAACAAATACATCTATTTAAAACATATTACTAGGTAAACCGATAAATGCATTTAAAAATATTTCGTTATTTGCTGTACGAATTTTAAAAATCTGTCCGGTATGTTTCTTATTTTCTTCACCAGAGGGCGCATTATATTGACGTTGTATGTACGGAGATGATGCAAATATTTTTTTATTATTATATACTACTTGCCATCCGTAGCTTCGCATGTGGTAACGTGTAAAAGTAAAAAAATGTGGAATCGCACGTCTTTTTTGTGAAGGCAGAAAGGATGTATATAAAAATCTGGATCTTGAAAGCAGCGCCATCTACCAATTCTATCTATGGCTGATCCAAATGGCCCAATGAGTAGATATTTAAAAAAAAATTGAACAAGGTGTTTAGTAAGAAAAGTAGAAGTAGAACCTTATAGAAAAGTACGAAAGTTGTAGTAATGATTATAAGGTAATACGTACATATTAACGTAAATGAAAACAACGTCAATGATCGTAAAAGTAATTAGTAATTATCGTAAAAGTAAAACTACATATACATAAATATGTTCATATTTATACAACATCAAACGCGTATCGTATTAGTCAGTTATTAAAAGAAAAAGCCGGCCTACCTCATGGTAAGCATGCAGCAGTTACATACAAGACTTCCTGAAAAATATACTAATTCCTTTAAAAAAAAAATCATCTGTCGGTCTCAGTCTTGTTATAGATGGCAATCGAAACTAAGAACTCCGATTTAATGGTTAGAGACTCTGCTCTAACCACTGGACCACTAGACCACCACTTAAAAATGCAGGATACAAGCAGTCACACATAATCACTCATTTTAAGAAATATCTCGGTACTAGCGGTGCCCTGCGGGTTTACCCGTGTAGTTTTCGAACCTGGGTATAAAAAATATACTGTTCCCAGGCTTACAACTATCCCCATAACAAATTTCATTGCATGGGCCAAGCGGTTGGGCCGTGCAAGCATAACAGACTGACACTCTTACTTCGCATAGTTTGCATTTATTACTTTGTTTATTGATGAAAAGCGTATTAAAATACTTTGCGTAGTTTCAAGATCTAAGCGTACAGACAGCGTCAAGTGATCGAGTTTGATACTATGTTGAGATAACGTTTCCGACTTATTTTATCCAGAAGGCAAAAAATATGTCAATTATCATAAATCGATTTAAACTGTTGTAAGCGACGTATTAATTATAATATTTAGCGCCTACGTGTCTGTCACGGTAACCCACGTTCGCCACGATGCGTCGCCACCAAATTCTCAGCCCACGCCCGTACGTGGGCAGGTGGAAAGCGGACCGAACCAATACCGGGTTATGCAACCATTTGATATGGTATGCACCTTATTTGTTGCGAAAGCCGCTGATGTCTTGTGCAACAAATGAACAATAATTGCCTCATTTCAAGTCATACGTTATAACTAATCGATACAATACGAAAAATTCGAAACGAAATCAGGTACGAAAATGTAAAAATATATAACAACCTGAAACATAGTTGCGTCTATGTTGGGAACAACACATTGGCAACGTGTAAAAACTTATACTGAAGCGATGCTCTTTTTGGGTCAGTTTGGGTCTCAAGAGGCGTCGAAATCTATATCTATAGATTAGTCTAAATGGTTGCGTGTAATGTAAAAATACATAACAACCTGAAACATAGTTGCGTCTATGTTGGGAACAACGCATTGGCAACGTGTAAAACTTATAGTCTTTTTGGATCAGTTTGGGTCTCAAGAGGCGTCCGAAATCTATATAGATTAGTCTAAATGGTTGCGTATGCACTTCTAATAGTTAGTATTGCACGGCTGAGTTAGCGAGTGGCGTTTCGGTGACATACTGGCTGGCGGTTCCGAATGTTCTAGAGAGCACGACAACTCATTGAACCATTGTCACCGCAACATGATCCTGCAGTCCCGGACCAGACACAAATTGTAAATGGGATCTGATTAATTACTATACGCTGTAGAGTCGAATGTAAACACGACTTGAAAAGGCTTAAAGGATTGTATTTACGTAACTTACTCGTATTATTTGAAATCTGATCCTCGAAAACAATTTATAAGATTCTGATATAAACAATGATAAATCACTATGTATATGTAAAATAAAATACAAATGATCAAGCATTACAAGACAGCGATTCTAGCAGTGATAGCCTAGTGGTTTGAAATTCTATTATAGTTATATAATATTGTAAACACAATATTGTCTAATGACAAAATCGAAATGCTAATGACATGAATATTTAAATAGGTTTAGTCCTTCGTACGACCATTACCCACCTACTGCTCGATTATTAGTGACCACGCTTAAAAAATTACCAATAGTGAATAGCGATTTGTTTACCTGTAGGTATTTCTGTCGCTTCGTCACCCACCATAAGTAGGTTATGCATCCTACGCAGAATTATAAGTATGGTATTAGTATGTGTGTCACTAAAAAAGACAAATTTGGCCGTAACCAGATTAACCGCGTGTTTTAAGACTACAGCTGTGTAGTTTCATGGGTAAATAGTTAAGATTATTCTACTTCTATGCCTATAAAGTACATAAGTTGATTTAAAAACCTCCAGATTTTCTCTTTAATTTCAGCCATAGTTCGAATTTCAGCCAGTTACGAGTACATATAACAAATTGCAAAAGTCATGTAAACATTCCTTTCTGAATTCTAGACACATTTACTTACACGGAACATAGTTCTCGAATCATACCGATGTGAGCGATATATAAAATAGGTCAATAAGATAAATTATGAAGGAATAGCAAGATGTTAGGTTTTGAAACATATTCAATGCGGGTAAATGTAGAAATAAATCGTTATTAAAATAGGTGTTTAGTTTATCGCGACCGCTTGAAATTATATCACTAGTTATACATCGCAAATCTCACCTGAAATCAATCAAAATAAAGTTAATAGACAGTTTCTGACCGAGCTATCTTAAGCTGTTTCTTGCTTGCAATCGGGCTAGTTTATAGTGAAGTTAATAAAGCAAGCCTATTTTATTATATTGTTAGAAAAGAAATATTAATTCTCTATCAGATTGAGCTTCTTGTTGATGCTGACATCTTACAAATTCTCTACTCAATATTAATGTTACCATTAGTATTTGTCATCAATGTGAGCTATTTCATCTAAACCACACACCCGTTTGTGCTTTTAGTTTAGATATAGTCTTTTATTTCTTACAATATGTTAAAGAGAGTGACGTAATACAACTAGTCAAGTTTAAATTTCCCAACATTTCATTATTAAAATAGCTTGGTAATATTTTGTTGTCCACGCGTTCTCATTCGTAAATAACATCCGAAACTATTAATAATCGTGATAATGTGTATCTAATAATTAATAAACAGTGCACCATATTCGTGTACTGGAATATCTAACTCGTGCACGACAAGGGTTAATGAGTTATACTACCGCTTATCACTTCGTTCATGTCAATACTGTTAGGTATGCCACCAGTGAGGTTATGAATGAAGAGCGATAAGCACAGTACCTCAAACTGGAGCGTTGGTAATGTGTGACGCTGGCGCAGCAATGCGATTTTACTGCATGTACGCATGTAACGATTGATTATGACTAACTACAAACAAATCTAGCTTTTGTGCAATTTTAACTGAACGAAATTTTACATTACAAAATATCGAGCCAGTAATTACATATGTAACACTGATTGGAAACATTGTTTATGGTTGATCCATAGATAACTGACGATACTCACCAACACACGTTAAAGTTGGATTAAACGCCCAAACAACACGGTAATCTTACGATGACGTATGTCCATCTGTTAAACCTTTAATATCATTTTATTATAATCGTATCCAAATCTACAAAACTTTCGTAGCAATGAAGAATCAAATAGAACTAAATGGTAAAGATTGAAGTCCGAATTATATTAGCTTACAGTAGATTTAGATCAACGTCTTCTCCGAGTGCGCCCCCTGAGGTCGGCATCTAAACCGGGCCAGTACCCTTAGCTACACCATGGGTAACCAAGCAACGGTTACTGGGCAGGGACGAAGAAACAGGGTAAAGGGTGCGGAATTATGTTACGCACTCGTACATACATCAAACGCGTAGATAGGTTTGATCTCTGAATTCAATTTAACTATTATTCTGTTGCAATACATATGTATGTATACATATGTCGAATTCAGTTAAGACCTAGGTATGTACATACATACATACCTCCGAAGTGAGCTTTAATTTAGCGAAGACAGGTTTCTCACTGAAATAATTGCTAACGAGAAGACAGATCAGATAAGTGATAAAGACGAGTAGTATACTACCTACTTGTACTGGACAATGTAGCAATCGAAAGTTTTTGAAAGACCGAAACTCTTTTTTAACAGAGTAGCTTTCGGCAATATTCACAACTCATAATGGGAATAGTCAAATTGTATAATATATGCTGAAGTATAGAAACGCTCTGTTGTCTACACTACGTTAAGAGTAAGAAAACGAAATGAAATGTAGACCTCTTAGAATTGCTTACTAGTATTGTCATCTTTCTGTCGGTATAGTTTGGCTTTGATTGAAATATATTTTAATCTTAAAGGAGATACCTTCGGTGCTTATTGAGCATGAAATTAATAAACTGCGCAATTATGTATATTTAAATTATTAAATTACTGTTTTTATTTTTCATAATAACTGCTTGGTGGTTATAGATCCATGCACAGTTTCAACTTAAATATTGTGAAGGAATCCACAAAAGCGTTCACCCCTAGCTTGTAACATTCGCTTGCATAGATGAAACATTCTCTGTTTAGAGCATACTCGTACATCAAAAGGTAAAGGTCAAAGGAATTCTGACGAACATTTTCAACGAACCAAATATAGTAGGTACATCTATATTTAGCGATATGCGTGGGGTCCGGCCTTTGACTAGATTTAATTAAATGTGCAGTACCTACCACCCTCGTTTTATTTGAAGTGGAACTCTAATGTCAAAATGTCATTTTCTACCTACACGTAGCCCGTTTAGTGGAACCAACATTATTGGATTTTGGCAAAATTGCAGAGTGCACTACGATATATATGTATTTTAAATATAACGGAGTTACATATTTTCCAACCGAAAAGGAGATTTTGGATTTGTGCTGTAATATTATTAACGACTTTTTTGCTTTATTGCTTTTCGTTTTTGTTTACATTAGTCTGATTTTAATTTAAATTTAAAATTTGATTTGAATAGTCACTGACCTGACTTCGTTCTTTCTCGTTTAAGAACAGAAGCAACGGTAATCTGCCTAAATCAAATAGATAAATAGCAAATATCAGTGACATTTACTAGATAACCTCAGATACGATAAAATCAACGAAGCTTAGAAGTAAACAAACAAGATTTTCTTATTGCATTTACAAATGATACCTTTTGATTCTCAACAGCGCGGATGCGACACCAAAAC
This sequence comes from Aspitha aspitha aspitha, assembly GCA_018246895.1. Classification (NCBI taxonomy): domain Eukaryota; kingdom Metazoa; phylum Arthropoda; class Insecta; order Lepidoptera; family Hesperiidae; genus Aspitha; species Aspitha aspitha. The sequence goes on along the minus strand of DWGJ01000849.1, from coordinate 9,545 downwards.
TAGTGTTGAGAGATAGAGCGTTTTCTAATGGACGTACTGAACGATATGATTACAGCAATAAAAGTGGAGCGTTGTAATTGTGAGCGAAATGCATTCGGGTGGCAAGTAACTGCACTTCCTCCAGTTGTCACAGCACGCGTTATCTTTCATTGATAAATGTATCTCATGCCGAGCGAGGTCGCCTTTCGTCCGTTCGGCTATCATCCGTCACCAACTTTGACTGGCGTCTGGTAAAAGAAGTTGACTGTTTAACAGGAGATTGCGGGTTTGATTCCCACCCAGCACAAATGTAATGAGCACATTTTGTCTGTTCTGCGTCTGGATGTGATAAATCTATTGTATTATATACGAGTATGTATATGCACGTTTATCACATCCGATTACTATTATACAGGCATTTAATTGCCTAATTTGAAGTCTGATAACCGTTTGTCTACAATTGTGCTTGCAAACAATGGTGCTTGCTCTTTGCTAATTGTTACGTATAGGAAAATGGAGTTAGGTTAAGGAAATGATATTAAGATTCAACATAGTTCTGGGGCTGTTGACATAAGAATGTTTCTGTTGAAGTCATTAATTGAATTGTAATGCCACGAACGCAACCGACGTTTTTTTATTTCTTCGGTGTTAAATTACTTTATGGAGTTCTAACAATCGATTAGGTTTTCCCAGTATTCACCTCTGTAATTTAGCTTATAGCGGAACTGAATTTATTCCATTCTATGAACAGTGCGTTAATCGTTTCATCAATAGCGAGTAAATGTGGTGTTTAACACAGCAACCAGATATTCTTATATGTATAACAGATATGAGTATATGATTGGAAAAAATCTTTCTTCGGTAGAGCCTGCTTTCAAAATTCTTCTGCATTTGGAACTCAACATTTGATTACTGTGACTCGCTGGTACTCAATTTGGTGGTAATCGAATTTCTCTCAGTGATAAAATCTGTGAAAGTCCCTCGTTATGGCCCTCACAGAGAAATGTGTGATTTCTATATGGAGATTTGTTATTTAAAAGTCTATAAACCTTGCTGTTAGTGGTTCTCTCATGAGTTTATGACCAGAAGTAGGGACGTGTTAATTGTTACAAAGAAATGTTGCTAAAGTTTGATTACGGATTATTGATTAAGTTTGAATTTTTATTATATGGTACAAAGAGATGAAATGTTCATTTCTTACTATGAACCGGGTCAAAACAGAAGTCCGGTAAATAGGTCTTGAAGATGATATCAGAACAAGCAGCTATAAGCGAAATATTGGATTACAAACGATTGCATGTTGTCTATTTTATGACTGGTCACAAAAATACATCATATTTTGGATCGAATTTCATCGGCGGAGTCAAGATCTGCAGTGATTGCATGAAAACAAAACATTAAAAAGAATATGTGTGCAACGTTCTGCTTAGAAAATTTTTTCGCAAATTTTAGGGTGCTTGAATATAACGGAGAATATTTTGACACACAATAATCGTGTTACTTTTGTTACAAATTGATTAATTACTTACGCAAAAGTCACTACTTGTGCATTATTCGAGCGTACTTTTACTTGATACAAAAAAATATGGACGCAATTTAATGTAAGTACATATACCTGTATTTAATGCCTTGCTATGTAATAAAGTTACGTAAAAAATGACTACCGCGATACAACGCTACACACGATACAAGTTGAGTGCATTGCAAAGGTTCAACTGTACATAATTATATCTACCTATCTCTGCCACAGCAAAAACCAACTGGCGCCGCGTCGATGACCGTCTTGATTTCTTAAAACGCGCTACCAAGTACGTTGGGCTTTAGGCCAGATAAGGGCAGTAATTCTTTTGTTTTTTATCGTTTCTCTGGCCCAAAAGACTATTCTTTTGGCATTCGTTTTGTTTTTTTCGAGACATTAATATGAAGATTGAACAGTGACGGATCTGTCTGCGTGAGGCGCTTCCTGTGAGTGGCGGCGTGGCGACGGTGTTGGATGACGGCGTGGGCATTGGACGACACTGCCGGCGGCGTGCAACGGGACACCGCTACTCTGCTACCGGGCGGCCCTAATCACCACATTTAATTTCCTGTCAATTGGCTTTCTTAGGAATATAACTGTAAAGCGGCATACATTTTATACCCTGCACCCGTTTTCCAAACATACCGATACGTAATCGATCGCGTCATGTCGTGTGTTGGTCACGAGCTAGCGAACAGGGTACCTACGTTATAGAACGGAGTAACTGCTAGTCATCCAATTAATACGATCTTTAGCAGCGGTTGGAGATATGTAATGAATTATCTCCAATTAACGAAGCGTTCGTCAACGTGGAGATGCGAGTGCGACGCGTGCAAGATTCGTTTAAAATAATTTTAGTGAATGAAACCGCACGGCGAATTTCAAGGTCGCTCGAGACATTGGCGAAGGAGTGATCGTATAAATAGATGACGCACCGAGAGAATCCGGTGCACGGTTGCGGTGGCGGGAACAACGCGTGTCGCGGCTCACGTGCGGCGAACGGTCGCGGCTGGTCGCCGGTCGCCAGTCGCCAACGTCGCGGTCGCGGTGCGCGGGCGCCGCCTCTGCGCGACGTGCGCGCGGCCGTGCGGCGGCCGACTGTTTCAACGCGACAACGCGCGACGCTCCATTCATTCGCAGCCATCAATGAACGACTCTCAGCGCGTGGCCGAAAAATTTAACTGAAACCGCGTTAACTTTAGCACTATCGCCGAGGAAGTCGCTGTACCGACCTTGTCTCTTTATGTCTTTACGCTGACTAGACGACGTGCTCGTCTATACGTCTCTAACGTGATACCATTGATGTGTAGTTGTTACTACATAACTACATATCCGCCTAGAAAAATTACATGCATACGCGGATGCGGGTTCAATAAATGTTTCATAGTCTGAAAATTTAGCAACAATAAATAGAATAAAAAAGACTATATGTGAACCGATAATGTAGGCTACAAAGCTGTAACTCACAGAACGGTTATTTTACTTGTATTTAAAAAATATTTCGTAGGTATATATTCCGAAAATAGATTTTTAAGTAAATTATTGTCTGTCAATTTAATCGGTAGGTAAATATAAAGCTTAGATATTTTTCCTCGAATAATGTGAGACAATACACAAATAATATGAGAAATTGCCATAAAATCAGGATTAAAATAGATTTAACTTGAATATCTGTAGAAATCCGACCTATCGCTAGATAGCAATAACATAATTTAGTATGATTTTTTGTAAATTAGCTAATTTCAGAAAAAAATTGTTCGTCACATTCCTATGACTAAGTACTTGATGGTGTGTTGCTACTGTGATGAGACTGGGTTATTATTATTACTAATAGTCTCACAAATATTTCTGGGGTAGCAGCGCTAGGTGCTATCTATAATCTCCAATGATATTATTCAATTTATTTGAGCAGCTTTTTCTACGTTTAATATTATAGAAACTAAACTATAGGAGCTTCTTTACATTAGCCGAATTGTGTGGATGTTCAATATTCTCGGATATGAAACCATCCTTCTTGGGTAAAGAAATACAAAAACTACTCTTTACTATACATAAATATGTATTTGATTATTGCACAGTAAAATCTGATTTAACATTTAAATTAAATTTATATTAATTTTACGCTACGTAATAAATAACGTTAATTTTAACCTTAAAAGCAAAATATGGATTGATCTAAGAATTCTCTACATCTTTAAATATTAATATTTCTACACATAAATATTTTGTCGTAGTCTTTAAGTACCTATATTATTACCAAATTCGTAAAAATTGATTTGTTGCTATGAATATTACATTACACAGTACATATTCTGACCGATCTGATGGGCGCTCATAGAAAAATGACAGATGAAGCTGCTGTCCTGTAAAGTTTATCAAATTTCAGATCCGTCACTGTTCTACAGTTATGACGTATTGTTCTATTGTTTGTTCGTCTGTGTCCATCTGACCTTAGGGTCACTGCAGCCTATGAATTTCTGATTATATTCGGTATTAGACATAACACTGTCTTCCAGAACTTATGCGATAAAATCGGTCGCACAACACACACTCGACTTCTCTACAATTTTTTTTACCATTGTCTAGCGACCTCAACGTTATGTAGGGCATCCTATCAGTTTGAAGATGATATGTTCCGAAAATTATTATTTTAGATTTAACCGTATATATCTTTCATACATCGAGAGTAGCAAACGAACAGGCTGCAGGCACGCAGGTGGTAATCCATGGACAATTGCAACGAACCTCGAATAGAACTATAGGAATAGGACTGTTAGTATCAGCTGGTCCAATTAGCAATAACTAATAGTATCTACCTTAATTGAGACTTATCCTAAACTCGTTGCTATTCCTGGGAACTGAGATGATGGTCTTTAGAATACATGTATACGGAGAACACCCCTTAGACTTGAATGCTTGAATTATCATTATTCCACGGTAAAATAGGTGTTGCGGTGCCACGGCTGGACAGGTGGACTATGTATATCAAATTCTAACAACTACGACGTATGAAACATAATATTCTACCGGGACTCATAAATACCTTATGTTTTTTATATTGGAAGACAAATTGAACATTAGTCTTTAGCAATCAAAACTGGAACGCTACCATTTTTATTATTCGTCGATATACAAAATAATTAAATAATTATTTTAATTTTACCAACGTTTAATGCTACAAAATGTTAATGTATGAAACCATGAGGTGTGAATAAATTATTGACAAAAAGCATCTGGGTACGATTGTCGGGTACAGTGGGGACAGGAAATGCGTGCAACGGAAGCGACGGTAATTTAGGCCTACCCACCTGTAAGTTCCGGCGGCGATCTCCAAATGCTGCGGTCGTTAAAAATGTTCGAATTTTAAAAATTAAAATATTTAACGATGAACACGGTCGACCGTTCTCTGTTTTTTAATACAATATTTTTGCTTTAAATTGAAAATTGATTGCTTTAAATTGAATTGAAAACTAGTTATCTTTATTACCAAATAAAATAGATATATTGTATTTCGCATTCACTTCACAAGCTTTAGTACAATTTTTTAGTACATTTACTGCAATTTTTGTATTTAACTCACTTAGTCTTTTTGGGGAGCGAAACGTTGCAGACGGGAGAAGTGTTTCACCAGGAAACGTCCGAGTGGCTGTGAGCTGGCTCGCTCCTCGGGGCTCCGGATTTCGCGCAGGCGCCTACAAGACCGGGGCGTGACCTAGACCCTGAAAATGCCCACCCCTCACCCACGCACATCACGTTGCTATGGAAACCTGTCGAAATATACACAAAAACTGGACGAAAAGGTGCACATATGCCAAAAACTAGTCACAGTTTTTAATTTTTGGCGTTTAATATGCCATATCAATTTTTTCATAAATAAATTGTGAGGGGTCGCATGGAAAATTGGCAATTGCATTCGACATATTACACCAGGAAGTACAACTACCTACGAAGCTCGCTCCTCCCAAAGAACGACGTAGCTTGAGCCGCATTGGTGTTTCCTGAGATACTTCGGGAAATAAATATCTTGACAGACAGGCATTACTGATGACAAACAACACCTACATAGGTTACGGCGCCATTAGCTTCTTGTATAGACCCATGCTTTTAACAAATTAAAACCCACACGCGTTATCTATCTACAGGTAGGTACGACACGAGTATAAGTAATAATGGAACCTAATTGTGGCAATTAGGGCAAAGTGGTTGGGACGCTCTAATAAAATACATATCGGTGTTACTATTAACAATGGTATACAGACGTTATAAAATGATTTACTTAAAGCGAACTAGCTATTTCAATGTTTTATACATGAAGCATTCAATTTTACATAGGTTTACAGATAACACGCCATTCTGACATTTATTTCCTTATAAACCTACTGTAGTAACTTTTCGGAGATGATTCTTGAGACACAGGTAAGAAATAGTTACGGAGTGAAATTTTTAGGACATTTTCTATACTTTTTACTTGTAAGGGTCGGGTATTGATGTAACCCTTTCGCGTTCATTTGTTGATATTCAAGACGATTTAAATAATACGGATTAAGGAATTAATTATACATAGGCACATATCTCCAGAATATCATTTTGGCGGCGTTTGGGGTATAAGACCCACTGCAAAATTTGAACACATATTTACACGCAGATGTATCTATGTATATGTACCGCAAAGTTTCTTAAGAACACTCTCAAAAGTCGACGACTTGGTAACTATTATTAATAGTTGGATTTTCAGACATACCACAGTCATTTCCGGGAAAAGATTGGATAAACCACAATAACAGATTAGTCATGCGCGTGGCTTAGAGTTGTAGCAAAGTATTATCGTAAACTTCCAAATCGTATAAACTACAATGTACATTATGTGAAATTAATTTGACCGGTCCGTTGGTTACGTGTTTAGTGGCTTTAACTGTTTAGTCGAGAGTTGTAGATTCGACTCCCGTGAAATATTTATGTCATCAACATAAGTGGTTGTTCTGTGTGCGTGTTTACTATAACTAATCCTACGTAGTTTTGTACTTGATAAACAGTGAACTGAATAATTCTTGTGAATTATATTTTAGACGATGGTTAGGTATTTTAGGGTCTTTGTATTTTGCAGACCACTACGGCCAGCAGTAGGCAAGTGCTCGAATTGTAACGGAATGCACTTAGGGTAAAGTGTAAGGCGGATACTGCCTGTTTATCATTTCCTTTATTCAACCCTTGTTATTGTTTCGCTGTTGAACAGGTTACAAGGTTAACGCCCGTCCTACATTTGCTAAACATGGTGCCACAATTCTCCCACCTTAAGGAACATTATCGAGAACTCTAATGTACATATTCTCTTGATGTTTTTGTCAGTTTTATCATAACGCTAACAATAAGCTTCAACTATGTACCGAGATCATTACCTTATATCTTTTCAATTGTACTTTCGTAAAGTTCGATGTTTGTGTAGTCTGCACAAACATCTACGCGAGTTAGTAAATTTTTAATTCTTGAATTCTCAGCGAGGCCAAATCAACCCGACAACCAAACATGAGCAATACTGTGCTGTGGCTTTGTTACCGCAAGTTTCACCAAATTGTGTAACAACAATGCATCTGTAATTGAACCAGATTCAGGGTCCCGTTTATAAGGCGTCGATATCAAGTGTTAATTATGAATGCTGTATAATATGCTGATGATACTATTTTTTCATTCATTTCATTATAATATAGAAAAACCAGTTTTCTTTATAAAGTTTATCAGTTAAATAGTAACATTTAATGCAAGTCTCCGGATTCGAGACCAATGTTTCGACGGAGAACACATAAGAAGGATAAATGAAAAACCAACATACATTTCGTAATTTAATAAAATTTCTTCAATATAAGAATATGTCCGATTCCATCTATATAATACAAAGCATTTCAAAAAGGGATAATAATAATACCTACATAAAAAATACAACCTTCTGTATCTTCATTCAACATGGACTCCGCTGTAGTTTTCCGTTAAGTTTTCGACGACGGTTACGATCGAGGAGACGTATGGAGCATTCGACACTTTGGATACAAGAAAAAATGAACATAAGACCTCCAAAATACAAATTACACTTATAGATCGCGAACTAACACAACACATCGCCCTACAATGAATAGCGAGTGGGTAATTGGCACCGCAAAACATTGAGAGTAAGCACCGTACAAATACTGATTATATTATTCATCAAAAGACAAGTCACGATGCGAGTTTACTGCACTAATTGAACAAATTGTTATAAATTTAATTTGCGCTTTTTTATATGTATTATATACAAATACGATTACATAAAACATTTAGGAAACAATTCATAAATGAATATTTACAATAGGTAAGTTAAAATCTCGCTATTAGTTTAACAATTTAGACAAAAATTCTGTATAATTGAATAGGTATATATTTTTTTGTGATTTCATCTTTTATTCGCATTAGGAGGCCCAAACAAAGATACTAAAGGTTGGATAATAATAGTGACAACTTTAATAAATAATGTTTAAAATGGACTATTTACAATGCGTCGTGTTCAGTATTGACTCGTAGGTACAGAACTATCCTTTATCTACTTTCACTATTTCGGTGCGATTTTGCCGACCGCCGATTTCCTGTTGCATTATAATGTGTACCTATAAATAATACATAAGCGACCGCGTTAATAGGAAGCGAGAATTGGGCGGGCTATGTAAACGCACCCTATGGCAGCATTAAAAATAAAATAGTAAACATTAATTAAAAACATACACCATTTTTTTTTTAAATCATACTATTTTTAATGGTAAACAATCGACCAACTGATAGCTAATATGATCTGGTGAGATTCTATGATACAACAAAACGGAATTAGATGGAACAGACAGACAGACGGGACACGTTGAAATTCAATATACAAATACGCGCGCCCACAATTGCTTATTGGGACGAGAGCTTTATATAAAAAAAACGCGAATAAAAAAATGGCGCCGTTGAGAATTACCGTAGTGAGATCCCGCGGCGCATTCGCGATCGTATTCTTCAGATTTTGCACCGAGTGTCGTTAATACAATCGGTTTACTCTCCAATCACACTTATCGACTACGTAAATGTGAATAAATAAAGTACGCGCGTTGCAATTGTATTGTTCGCTCGATTCCCTAAACTCTGCAAGTACAGAAGAAGAATTAACCAGCGAGCAACATTTTGTAACTAACTTGTTAATTCTCAATGGCATACGATTATTACGATTACGAAAACGTCACGCGAACACGAGCTGGCGCGCGCCGCTGTCGACGTTCTAGAGGATTTGGAAGAGTTTCTTCAATTCGACCATCAGCTGCCAGTCGGTCTTGATCAGATCGTCGCGGAAGTAGTCCTTACACGCGTCGATACTCGCACGGGATATCTGAAAGGAGAGATACCAATGAAATACGCGAAGTGGCTTAGGTAGTGTTCAGGTTCCTTCGTCGAATCCCTACAGACGGCATATTGAATTCATCGCGTAAAATAATTGAAAGTCAAAGGCGAAACATAGTTTAACTAATAATACATACATAACTCTCGTTTAGAGCTTTTAAAAACACATTTACGGTAAATGTATCAACTGTGAATTCGGAAAACATTGCCAAAATGTTATTTGACAAATGAAACATTGGAAAATACAAATTATAGCTGCCTGTTAGAACGAAGGTTAAATTTAACAATGGCGTGTTCGAACAAAATTGATTTTAATACCGCCGAAGGAGGCCGTGGAAAATAAGCTGCGCTCCAAGTTTGCTACGGATTCTAAAAATAGCTTCGAATATGAATGTACACGAGATTCATTCAGGTCGACCCAGTTCGAGCATCGATTCAGTTACCCGGGGTTCAATGAAGGTCTGACGTCACTGGGAAGACAGATCAGGTTGTGCAAGCAACTGGGTCATACCACAGCCCCCCCCCCCCCCCCCCCCCCCCCCCCCCCCCGCCCACCCCCCCCCCCCCCCCCCCCCCCCCCCCCCCCCCCCCCCCTCCCCCCCCCCCCCCCACCCCCCCCCCCCCCATCCCCCCCCCCCCCCTCCACCCCCCC
>DWGJ01000848.1:0-24392 GCA_018246895.1 Aspitha aspitha aspitha | reverse complement strand
AACATGAGGAACCAGGCCGACTGGCTGTTGCACAACATCATACCGCGGCACGTGGCCGACCAGCTGAAGAACACGGCCAAGTACTCCGAGAATCACAAAGACGTTGCAATAATATTTGCGAGCATTGTGAATTTCAATGAAATGTACGACGAGTCTTACCTCAAAGGTAAGGAGTATCTTCGCGTATTGAACGAGTTGATCGCGGATTTTGACGAGTTGCTGGAGCGGCCGGAGTTTCAGCACGTGGAGAAGATAAAGACCATCGGCAGCACGTTCATGGCAGCTAGCGGCTTGAACCCCGGCCTGAGGCACGCGTCGCGCGGCAATTACGATCATCTGTATCAACTGATGGATTTCGCTATGGAGATGCAAAAGGTTGTGGATAATTTCAATCAGGACTTGCTGGAATTCGATTTCATACTGCGTATCGGTTACAACTTCGGCGATGTGACCGCGGGTGTTATTGGCACTACGAAATTGTATTACGATATATGGGGTGACGCTGTCAATATAGCGTCGAGGATGGACTCCACCGGGGTGCCTAAGAGGATTCAGGTGGGAGAAGCCTGCATACCCGTCCTGTCCGCGAGATACGAATTCGAACCGCGCGGCAGCGTTTACGTAAAGGGCAAGGACGATATGAACGTGTATCTCCTTGTGGGTAAAAAAGAAACTTAGATAAAATATATTTATGAGAAAAGCGTAGAATCTGTGATTTAACTATTTATATTTGTATATGGTAATGTAAATGGGTAAACTATTTATATGTTAAGAAATGTCGTATTTACTTTATTTATTGTACGCGCGATTATTTGTGATGGCTTAAAATACTCTTAAGCGTAGTGATCCTAATAATTTATTGTTATGAGCTTAACGCAGAACTCATGCGCTGTAAGTATTTTGACTTATTTATTGACTACGAGATCGATTAGGACGACACCTTGCCCCCTTTCATATAAATAATGACCAGTTATCTAGTCTCATTGGAATCAAAGAGGTTATCCAGTTTTGTTTTATTCATACGTACCCTATCTTGACCAGGTATTAATAGAATTTATATCATTGACTAATTAATTATGTATTTTAATTTTATATACTTGACATTGAAATTACCGAGATTCGTGATTCAGTTAAGCGCTTGTTGATATTATAACGATAGTTCAATTTGTCTCTTGCAACTGGATAACCCCTGTTTGTTGTAATTTGTAATATAAGAGTAAACATTTTTATAAAACATTAGTGAAATACAATCATGTACATAAAAAGCAACTATCTATATTACACGGAATAGAATGGAAGTTTAGTCAAAGAGTAATAGAGATATATTTCATCGTAATCAAACTATTATGGTCCTAACATTTTGTAGAATTTAGCTTGATAACGAACTGAATGTTGACTTTCCTTTATGATCTTGATCTTGATCTGTACGTTTCATGTTTTTCCACTGTACAAAATATCTTCTAGCGATTGTGATAGTGTTCAATTTAGGCAGCTAATAAAAAACGAAACTAATCGTAACAAATATTGCAATAATTTTCAGTGAAATCGGCTAAGAAGCGTTATTTCAAAAAGCTGAATCGTACATTGTAATGGTAACGGAAAACTGTTTTAGTTCAACGAACGCCGCTTTTCTGTCTTGTGCTTGTTTCTTGCCTTGGTTTTTGTTTTGTTTTCCATGTTTTCGACTGTTCCTACTTTGTTTTAATGTTTGTTCTTGCGTCGGTGTTATTGAAATTCGTTATTCTGTAATGTAGCAGTGTGCGAACAAAATAGTCTCACCTCGCAATATTTTATTTTATTTCACACGAATGTGCTTGACGGTGACTTTAAACACTGTAGATAATTTTAAATCAGAAGAGTTTTAAACGAGACAATTTGTTCTAAAGCACATTTATATTACTAGAAGATTTAAAAAAAATAGTCATAATTATTAAAAAGTGCCGTAACGCAATTGCCGTAAATATGTGGTACCAGTCGTTGTTAAACCTTCATACAAAGCTTTGGTGAATCTAAAAAGATTCTAACTCTATCTAAATAGATTAACAGATTACATAACAAAAATTCGATGTTTTAAAATTACTGTACCTACATTTGCCATAATGATTCTCCGTTTTGTTGTAAAATACCTTATGTAATAATGTAATTGGTGTTGCATTGCATGTTTTCTAGTTTTTTTTCTTGGTATAAACTAATTTGGCCGCAATGCTGTTGGATGGAAAGCGATGATGTGGTCTACAGCGACGCTTGCTTGTCTAGTAGATGCCTGTCTAGTAAACGAGGTAGATATGTGTACCTATGTACCTAGTGATGAGTACCTATTGCAAGTTGAGTGTTGTTCACACTGATATTAGAACGTATTCCTTAAAACTTTCCTCGCAGTGTTCAATCATCATGCTGAAACGTTTGTCGTAGCTCACCATTTGTCGTGGTCTGCGTAATTTGTAAACCCCGTTAACTTAACACGACATATTGACGGTAATGCGTTAAGGTGTAAACATATATGTATTTACTAGATGAAATTGATTGTCAGATTATTTATTCAAAGATTCAATTTTATATACAACGTAGAATGTTTTGACGACGACGCGATGTATGTGAGTTTTCATACTTATGACTAAAGCCTTACTATACTATACATTCCAATGGTATTTAAAACTATTTGCCTTCGAAATATCTATTTTGTAATAAATGTAGATGAAGAGTTTAACCGAGTGTCGTATTCAGATGTAGGAGATGATGCAGAATATGATGAGTATGTTTACACCGAATGTTGGACCAAATCTGAAATACTTGTAAGCGTATTTGCTCTCTTTACGACTAACATTAGAAATCGATGTAAATTTAACGAAATCGTGAAAGTCTGTTTTACATTATATTAGAACTTGCTGTATACTGTACGAGCCGCTATGACTTTGTAGATATATTTAATTTTTCAATATTATACCTACTTTATATTTTTTCAAACACTAAAACGAATATATTATGTGTGAATAATTAAGAGTTATTTATTAAAAACATCTGGTATTCCTTTGTTTTTAACTGTGCACTGCAAATATAAAGTGAATTAATTGTGACTTATTTGTTTGAATGGGTATTTAATTTTTTTTGTGATATGAGATTGATAATTATTTCCTTAATGTTAATCGTAAACATATTATGCATACCTACTTGGTGTTATTTCCAAGTATTAAAGTTTTTGCCAAACATCCGTTCGATTCGAAGGAAAATGGTTTTTACTTTTGACAGATATGTTTTAAAAGTACCTATAGATATTTTGATACATAAGAGTCGTTTCATATATTCCTTAGAAGTATTTGATGACGAAGAAACCGGAAAGCAATTAAGCGTATTTCTGGAGCCCTATCGGAAGTAGGGGACAAAGGTCTATAGGTATTGTGTCGCATTGTACCCTCGGGCGGGACAACCCGACACCAACAATATAAGAGGTCATATTTGATCTTGCCAATAAGACGTTTCATTATAGAATTATATCTTTCATTAAAACCATATAAATCCTCTTTTGTACGCCAAACGTGCGAGAGTTCAGGTTTTAAATTTCTTTTTAAATAAAACAATGTAACCAATTACAACATGTTATATTTTTATATCTCCACATATACATAGAATTTGGAACATTTATTATTTAAATTATTGTTAAGGCCTAAGTTAAATATTTAAGCGTGAACTACAATTGAACATTTTTAAATGTGGCGAATAAATCTTACTGGAATGACATTTTCATACATTCAATAGAGCTATGTAATAATATGTCAAAGTAAATTTTAATAAACATTAATACTATAATTAGTTGTATCGAGAATAGGTATCTAATATAAAGGACCGACCAGTCGCACTGGCCCCTAATATAGGCCCGGAATAATAGAAAGAATAATTGAAATATGTAGGTAAATACCTAGTTTTTTACTTATGCTCTAACTTGAGACGCCTAGATAGCAATTTAGAAATTACATAAAGGGGCAATACGTTGACAATACTTACAAGAATACCTACATGTAATGTTATACATATATTCTGTTAGTACGATGAAATAAACTTGTACTAATAGGGTGGAGATTTTAATTGCAAAAATGTCAACTATTTTCTTATCATCATTTCTTATTCTCATTTGATTGCTAAGCAAACGTGTGAAGGTCTTCATGATTTAGTGAGAAAGGGTGTGCATGGGGTGGTCGCTCCAGGCAAAGTCGTCGTGGGCGAACGCGTAAATAAGCCAGTAGAAAAGATTGAGCAGAGCAAATGAAGCCGGGAACAGGATGCGCGACGCCCGGTCTATATGAGACACGCTGTTGATATGTCCCCGAGTACCTGGAAACATACAATCGACGATGTAAAAGTCCTTAATATCTAGTACCTACTAGTTTTATGAATTGATTTTTTTATTGAAATAGAGCAGCAAACGAGCAGGCGGCAGTCACGAGAGGCCGCTGCCGCCTATGAGTTTGGTACGGTTTTTGTAATACTCGTGACGTTTCAAGGTTGCGGTTTAAGCACTTATTTATATTACAGCTGTTATTGTACATCTGTTGCTTATTTATATTAGTCTTCGTACCCCGTGCCCAAAGCGTTACTGGTAAATCGGTAATCATTATAGATGTTGATGAAGATACAACAATATAGGAACAATTATATTTAAAATATCTTTAGGTTTATTCTAGAAGCGTAGATACCAAAAACAATGAATGGTCGACGGTAGCCTAGAATCAGTATGGTTGGTGCATTATTTCGATTCAGGTTTGGGTATTGCAGCATTGAGTTGATTATACATAGTTTATTTTGGCGTCTACTACACTTGATGAATGGCCCATCATTACACTAGGCTAAAAAAAGAGTAATGTTTATTGATCTAAGCGGTAAGCGTATACGATAGACTATTAGGATAAACGTGAGATCCGAATGACGCAGATGTGGCAACATCATAACAGCTTCGATTTCTGGATGAAACATTTGCATATTTGTGGACTAGACCAAGGATTTTTTTTTATATTTAAGCGAGTTTAAAATCGTTGGGTCGGCTGATTTTGAAGAGAAAAACTTATTCAACAAACTCACCACCCGCTTCTCGTTCCCTCTGGCGCCTGTACTGGTCGTCCCCTGCCAAGCAATACAGCAGCTGTCTCCAGCGCGGCACGCGCGTCTCCGTCTGCGTGGTCCTTTCCATCGTCAGTCGTACCGAACTCTGGTCTGGGATGTCCGGCAGGTCAGCACCTTCGTTCGCGCATGTACTTTGACCGGAAGCCGAATAGCTCTAAAATATTTAATAATAAACATTTTGGTACGTGTCTGCTTGAAAAAGAAAATATTAAAATTAATTTGGATTAATTTTTTCTTTAATCCTAAAGTAGTAACCGATTTTTATCCGAGATTACACTTATACGTGACATAATAAATTCTATGAGACGAGGGTTTCGGGTGGTGTATTTGATTAGCAATTGGCAACATTGGCGACGAAGTACAGGCAAAAAGGTTTGGTCACTGAAAATACATATAATAATGGATGTTATAATTGTACTAACGAAATTAGTTGAGCGTGTTGAGCTCCGTCGACGCACCGCTAGTTGCCGTGCAGCGAATGCATCGCCGCCCACCTCTTCAATTAGTTCCTCCCACTCGGAATCGTCTATTACAATCTCGCCGGAACCCACCTGAAAACAGAATCATGCATTAAATAGATGTTCCATCCATATTCCGTTCGGTAGATACCTACTACGTAGTAGTTATATATAACTCACGTTAATTATGTTCTTGATTAAGGAATCACACTGTCATATATGTTATAGAAGCTTTTGCACTGTTTGTAGCTTCATCCGTTTAGTCTATACTGTCTATATAGCTACTACATATATGTATGTATCTATGTATTATATATAATAAGCTAATACTTACCGATAAATTATGAAACGATTTACCTTTGTAAAATAATGTACACCAGCGAACTCAAGTAACGTAGCGATGCAATAGAAAAAACTCATTAGTAAGAACCAGTCCAACGCAGTGGCATATCGAACTTTAGGGAGATCAGTGCGCGAGTCCAAACTAATTGTCGAGAGCGTCAAAACTGTAGTTATACCGAGACCCACGCGGTCGGATGTAGCCTGTGAAAATATAAAGCGTTTGTACGCATCAGCTTGTGAAAGCATGCAAATGCTACATTAACATGTAGATTATTATCCTTATATAAAAACTTCTGACTTAATTAAATATTGTCAGGCGTAGAAGGATTACGGAATGTGGCCGCGAGAATTTCGTAAGTCATTATAAAATCCTATTTACAATAGGGTATTTATAATACTATTTACAATAGTGGCTACAATAGATTACCATGTGTCTCTACACTATAATCGATAAACTTTTAACATATTGTATTTTGAAAGATTTAGAAACATTTGATCACTTCTCACATGTACTGGGTAAGCTGGAAGAAATCTCTGATAGTGATTAGCTCGCCTTTGTAAATTACATTTCATCAGATTCTGCTGTGCAGATTCTACTGTGAAACATTATTGCCGTACATCCTTCTACGGCTAAACAGTGCTTATTATTCCTTTTTCCAATCAAAGAGTGACGTAAAGAGAAAGTTAGACGTAGAGTTATTTCTTCTTAGTTTATTAAACACGGATGTGAATTTTAACTTCTACTTAACACACATACTTTAACGTCATGACGTGTTTGCAGCGTCATGCGTTATTGCGGAGTTACGATCATTTTAAATGAGATCTGCTGTCCATTTACTACTTTTATAACATAGAAAAGTAAACATTAATGCTTTACACATTTAGCATGTTTTTATCTGGTGTCTCATAAACTATCAACTCCTTGTTTAACTTAATAAATATTGTAGGTATTGTCGTTTACCTCTCGATGTATCCAAAAAGACACCCAGGACAGAACGACTATGAGAATACAGGGCACATACACTTGAATGAGGAAATATCCTGTATGCCGTTGAAGATTGAACGATACCTGGAGCACGGAGAAATCACCTGCACAAAAGGGTCGAATACAACGTTAATAACTGCACTTTCGTGTGTAAAAAAAATAAATTGTAGGTACTTCTATAGTTTTATTTATAAGTATTATATAAACATAGTCATGGCAGAATGTGTCAAGAAATCCATGTGGCCAATTGGAAATCAATGATTATTTACGCTGTCAGTCATCTCCAGCGATTTGAGCAAATGTAAATTCCATGGAGCGTAAAAGCCGACTCGTGAGAGGGGTTCCAGTTGCTCGCTAGATATTACGTATCTTGTATTTGCCTCTAAAAGGGAAAAAAATCAAATCATATTTTGTAAAGGAAGCACATGAAAGGTCTTTTTGGAAGGCAATTTAGATAAAATTCCCGAACGCGACATGTTGTATGCGTAAAACATCTGTCGTATGGGAACACTGCTTAAATTCTTTTCTTTTCGTGTTTTGTGTCAAGTAAAAGTATCTGTAACAAATGCTTTATAGAAGCAACTCCTAATACTCAAGTGCTGAAAATTGTAACATGTATTTTGATACGTGTTATTTACTTACAAATTACATAAAATAATAAATGAAACATTTGTAAACGAAATCAACATGAAATAATATGAGAGCTTTTGATTACCTTTAAAACTGACATGGATTATATCATCATTCGATAGAAAAATATTTCGGCCAAAATTGAGCCGGCGTAAACGAATTTACAACATCGTAAGTGTTTCGCATATCGGAGTCAAAGTGTGCGGAATCACATTAGGCGGTAAGCGGATGGAGCTCCGGTGGGTCGTATCGCGATTAGTGGAGATGGAGGCTGTTATGAGGAGAGAGATCGAACGCTTGCGCTCACTGCCCACAATATTGATAGCGTTAACACATTTTTCATGCTACTCCAAATATCCGTGTTAAATTTATTTCGTAAAATTTAAAAGACCAAACGATATCTTTCATGATTTATGTCATACTATAGTTGTTACTTACTATGTGTTATCGGTTTTGACATAAATATTCTGAAAGTAATGATACCTGCATATTTATGACTAAAAAGAGAGCTGGACTTTTACCCGCCGCATAAAATATAGAAGAAAATATAAAAATAAACCGTTTTATGAAATCTGTGATTTGAGGATTATTTGGAATGATATAATAAGTTTGTTTTGATAATAATGGTCTACCTTCGCGTCTTGTAAAGGTAAAGTTTCGATAGGGAAAGCTGATAAGGTCAAATTGAGAGAGAGTCATCCCCGGCACAAAGTTGACGCTTTGTGAGTTTTGCCACTGATACACTAGTTGTTGGTTAGAGTAGGCATCTGTAAAAAAGAAAAAGGTAGCAATATTATAAATTCATAGTAAATTTTAGTAGGTATTCTAAATTACCTAAACAAAAATGTTTTTGTAGATATACTATCGAATTGTGCTGTGGGAAATTTGAAGCCCGCCTTTGTTGTAACAAAGTGCATGTAAATATTTACGTACGAGATTATTTTTATACGCTCCGGTAGCTGAAATGATCTTGCAAAACTTTCGGATACTCACAACTGCCGAGAATAAGAGGACATGATTGTCGATCCATAGGAAAATTGCGTAGTTCCATTGGACACTTAGCTTTAATTGTTAATCTGAAAGGTGAAACACGATGAAACAGATTTGGGCACGCAAAGTCAGACAATCTTGATGCTTTCGTCATTTGACGAAAACGTAGGTATAGGTATTACACAAGAAAATGAAATCGTGGCTTTTATAAACGGATTAGCAGAGCGAGTTACGGCCAATGGATAAGTCGGTCGTGTAATCGGAGAGTGCGCATTTTTCACCCTGCCAATTAAAATGGTGGATGCCACGTTGTTCAGCGGCCCTGATATTAATGAACCCGCTTTCATGAAACATTTAGGTACTGCGTTCCTGTTATCCACTTATTGGGGAGATTGAAATTATGGATATAATAAGCCACATTAGATTATGGGTAAAATGTTTTGTAAAATGAAATACAGGAGGTCGTCTTAAATGCAATTTCATGGTAATTCTAATAACTCGTGCTCGTTTGGATGTTTTGATGAGCTTCATTATGTGTTTTGTCGATTATGTATTATATAAAATTTATTTAATGAGTTTTGGCCTTATTATTAATATAAGTAGTACTACAATTGGCTACAATTACAACTAAAAGATTGATTTTAATGATATGTTAGAAGTTCGCGTACCTCATGGAATACAGTATGTCACCATGTTGGCTGATCCGTAATAACTTATTGGGAACGGTAATGGTATGCACGTATGAATGTTTTCCATTATAGAAATATGTGTCAGGTCGCCAAATCCTCTCCAACATTTTGATCGAAAGAGATAGAGACCGTATGGGGCCAAGAAATGATAGTCGTGCGTCCCTCCAGTACTGTCTAAAGTAGCAGTCCATCGAATAGTCCTAAGGAGGTATAATTAATCTTGAATAATGTATTACATAGTAGTAGAAGAAAAAGTACAAGAACCTTCCTATATCTATAAGGTATTCATTATTCTAGAAACTGAAGTCCAATATTAATCTAATCTCAAGTAAAATAATTACTTTTCGTAGCTCTAAGACCAGAATTAAGATTCCACGGACCACGTCTAAAGAAATTGGTTTTATCGAGTCCATTATACAAAATTGGAAATAAAAGACAAACATCTCTTAATATAAGGATTTCTACTCGAATACCTACCAGTTATTGTAATACTACTCGTATAATTACAGCTTAACTTACCATGTCTAACTCCGATACTGGTCCCATACTTCTAATTAATATGTTTGTTTGAACAACAGTAGGATATCCTGTGGAAACCAAAATTTCAAATACATGACAACTATATAATACAATACAACCATGACAATATTTTCAAACAATGACTGTACAGTAGGGAATACCTAATTATTCCAACGATTATTTTATACTGTAGTTTGTATGAAGATATTTTTTTCATCTTACCTTTACCGTGAGTTGGCAGTTGCGAGTTTTCGTAGTTCTTCAATAAATTTTCTAGCACCAGAGTGATATTTTTTGAAACGGCATCATTAATGCTCCTCTTTTTATTGGACTTCCATATATTTCTGTTGTCCATTTCATCATATGTTTCGTTCATGTAATTTGAGAACAATATTTCGTCTGAAGAGTCGATCCAATCTTTAGGGTCATTTGAAACATTTGTAGTGGTTGCGGATAAAATCTTTGGAGTGTCTCGCGTTGTAGTGCCTTCGCGGCTCCCCAAGGATGTCAGCGATATTGGAAACGTTCCATTCTTAGTCGTCAAGTAGATTGCTCCTTTAGCGTCAACCTCGAAATCGCTATAGAAATTGTGACATTGATTTTTATTACATCTACAGCATACCGGCGATACAGGACAGTAATTAATCAAAATTTTATAAATACGTCGCGGGAACGCGTCCATTTAACAATTTTGGCACAAACGCAATAAAAAAAGTGACATAGACAAAAAAAAATTAATTATCGTAACCGCAACAAATCACGTTGCAATGAGTCGTTTAAATAGAAACAGATCTCTAACTGGAGTGTAGAAGTGAAATCTTTCAATCGTATCTAATTAGCATCTCCTTTTTGAGGCGGAAAAGGAACAGAAGACGTACAGAAATACGATCACAATGTAAAGTAGAAACGTAATACATATATAAGAAGGTCCTACATTATCTGAGAAATAACAAATCTTTAATTTTATTACACAGCTGTAAAGCTAATTCACATATTTACCCAACTCGATCTCCGTGGAAACGAGACGACAATGTACATACATATGAGTATTGTTAACAAGGGCATCTATCTACTGGCGCCTCTGTGTATTCAGCCGTGTTATTTTGAAAATAAATTATAAAAACACTGGGCAAACTCAGCGTATCTGTATAAACTTGTGGAAATGTGCTAAAATTATTTCATACATTTCTACGCAGTGGGTACTTGTATACATAACCATAGATAAATAATATGAGTTAGGTAGGTATCTGTTTTTACAATCTCCACTTCTAATTGTTTTGGTATGGGTCAAACTTAAGTTTGAGGTAAAAAAAAATATTTTTCATAAATTTTTGAAGTGCATATTACGTACTTGTACGTAAACTTTATTGTAAATATTTCCAATAAAAACATTCATTAATTACATGTACACATGTAGAGCTACTAGGAATTAAAATAGAAAATTATTGCCTTACAAATTATATTAATTGTAGGTGTCGAATAATGTAGACTGTAGAGGAAAATAAGGTGTAGCAAAACAGCTTAAAAAGGCCACGGATAACTAGTCTGTGAAGACTTATAGACATACCTACTTACGAACTGAGAAAAAAATATTATGCAATCAATGATTGAGAATTGCAATATACGACCCAATCATTTATAGCTTCAGAGAAGGCTTAACGCAATCACTCAGTGATTGCTGCTATACGTATCCATGATTTTGATTGGTAATTTGCTACAGTTTTGATTTGATATTTGATATCAATGTAGTTTGATGTAACTCGGGCACGGCGTAATATGAAAGTTTACACTAGGCTAGTATAGAATTTGTTTTGCTTAAAATGTATTTTACACCATTTGCTCTGTTTTTCTTGAATTCGCAATAGGAAAAATTTGACAACGAGCTGATAGTCAAACCCTAGTCTATGAAACAATATATTTTAATTCATCTGTTTATGTCGGCTGAATGAATGAAAACATCGTAAATAAAGGTAGGTACGTATATAGTTTGAGAACAGGTATACAATAATTCTATATACAGTAATTCTATAATATACAGTAATTCTGTGTAAAAATAACACATATATAGGACCTTAATTAAATATTCCCGGCTTCGTATTTTTCAGAACAGTTTCTAAAAGCTACCACCACGCCGCTCCTGGCGCCACTGCGACTCGAGTTCCGTACGTTATGCATGTACGTTATTTACGCAACGGCGTAACCGCTTAATCTAAACACGCGCTTATATTATTCAAAAAAGTTAGTCAGAATCACCAATTCACACTGAGTTGTATACAGTGATCCTTTTTTGTACTGTACTGGGATGCGTTTAACTTGTTTTAATACGTATCGTGAACGCGGCAAGTCTACGCCGATCACTTGAGTTTTGAGCCCAAGATTTTGTTCGTGTTTAAAATGAAAATCACGGAGCTTGAGCTACCAAACACACAGAAGCCGGCACGTACATATTTAGGAACCTCTTTAATATCTTCCCACTGTCGGAAAAGTTTATTGAATAATACTGGGTATCAATATCAAGATTGAATTTAAAATTGTCGGATTAAAATAGTCCGTCCTAAATAAAATAATAATACTTACCTCTATATACAGCTTTCTAGGCTCGTCGTCTGTTTCGCGAAGATGTAGAAATCAGGGATGGGGAAATGTAAAATATTAATAGTAATAACTGAATTAAACAAATTTGAAGCATTTATGTTTTGATGTTAATGATGGTTTCTAATAAGTAAATCAGTGTGTATTATAACGGTTCTGTTAAATTAAATGAAGACGGAAGGATATCGCAACAGCAAACGGCTTTCTGCGATGTACGAGCGCTTCCGTCTGTTTGAGAAGACATTTTCGCAAATTGTACAGTTGGGAGAGAAGTTAGATTGCTTACATGTGGAGTTAATTAATATTTTTCCGTCAACTAGTTGGGACCAAACTTTACTTTGAACTAATTAAATGGATTGTTCAGATAATAGTAGTGAATTTCCATTATATTGATTACTTTTTATACTATGTGTTCTATAAAATAAGATAAGGTGAAATAAAAGATCGCATATTGGTAGAAATATAAATAAAAGTTAACCATAAAAAGTTTTATAATTAATTCATCTTTACAATGTAAGCCTTTATCCTTGGTGGAAAAAATACTCACTATTATGTTTTAAGGTGTTGCGAATTTTACAATTTCAATAATGTTTAACCGGATTTCGGTTATCCGGACACTCGGTTCATGTCCTATTTTGCGTCTGATAAATAGAATTTTAAGCGGAATCATTAACACCACAAAATGTGGCGTGTAAGTAATTAACGAAGAGAGAAGAAAATATGATAGTCAATGTGCTGAATAGTGGTGCAGTGTCTAGTCACGTTTAGATACTGGTCTCACGGATACTGATAGCGCGAAACACTTCGAAAAATAGCTTCGAACAACAGCTTTGAACAATAGCTTCGAACTTTGCAAGAACAGCAACGAACCGATCAATAAATACATATGTCTGTAGAAAGCAATCTTAAAGAAAATCTATAGGTACGATTTGGTCGAACTACATATAAACGAGATCGTCATGAAAACAAGAATAATTAAAAATTGGTATCAATAGTTGGTATTGTTCAGCTATTCACGTATTGCTTTTTATTCGAAAGGAAAAAGTAATTATGGAAAAAGAAAATTGAAAAATAATGTGTAGATATGTACCTAGATGACATGTGCTTTTGTTGTTTTACGCAATATAGTAATTTACTGTTTGTCGTGTCACCGCTGTAGCTGGTGGTGAGGGAATCGGACTGGCGGAGTTATTGAAGTTACTTGTTACGTTAAAGGTTCTCGCCAGTCTCGTAGTGATGAACTACGAAAACTGTTATTACCAGTCATCCGTCGTCATCACGTTACAACTCACGTTACGTGACAGCTTATTTGATCTATCCAGCCTTTTTTCCGCGAAATGTTTTACAGCCGAAGAAACAGAACAAAACACGTGAGTGTCTATATGTACAGAACAAAACACATGAGTATCTATAGGTATAAGTAGGTAATTATAAATAAAATTGAAGTGACTGTCTTTGATTTCGAACTATGTTTCCTCAGGCGCTTGAAGTTGTTTATACAATACCCAGAACATAAACAACCTTTTTTTATATTTCTTGTTTATTCGTTAAGGATTGATTTATATGTACTTTTACTGCTTTAATTTTCTTTGATGGTGTTTACCAAATATAATTAAGTACCTTATTTTTTATCTACAAAATATTTTAGGCCCCTTTATGAAAAAGAAAGTTTCCGTTCCAAATTTAAATAACAAAAATCAAGGAAAATAAGTGGATCACGCAATTTCTTTCTTATGAAAGATCTAACAAATATTGATATTTATTTAATCAAGGAATGTTTCGGGTTGGTTATAAAAAAGCAAAATCTGTATACAATTTAACAATTTAATATAATTTATAATATATTTTTAGTTTGTTATCTCCAAACATTGGTCTAGCTGTAGTAATTTATCATAATAATTATAATTTTATGAAGCTAACGTACGACGCAATAAATATAAATTTAAAGTATTTTCCTTAAATATTAATTCGAAGAATCGTCACTTTCAATTTACATATTTAATATTTCAAATGAAAATTTCATCAATATATTGCAGGAAATTACTTGGTTTAAATTAATATTATACGTTACTTAATTAAGTAATGGATGGAACATTATATTCTAATGCTACTATACAATCGTACAGAAACACGAGAATGTTACTAATTAAAAATATTAAATTGATAATTAGAACGTGCGGCTGGTGCGATGAAAGTGATCTTGGGTCCGATAGAACACATAAATGACCGATCAAGACGACTGCACTCGGCAGTGGAGGGTGAATATTTTGAAACTGTTCCAAAACATAACCCAGGGCCATTAGCGCGTGTCCAAAGTATGGCAAATAGACCTCTAGTATTGTCTGAGAATCCAGCATTTGTGACTCATATCGTTTTTAATCCACTACATTTTGAAGCTTCCAGGACATCTGTTTGTCGTCGCTGATAATATATAATATATTTGCAACAAAAAAATAATGACTGGTCTTGAAGTTATGATTGCGTTCCTTTAACAATACCAGATTCTTGATTAAAGTGTGGACTTCACCAATCAGCGCCGTTAAATGTCCGAACATGATGAAAGGGCCACCAGTTAATCTCGGCGAAGTTTTTAAAAACCGTGCCTAAAGATAGACAAGTAGAATTAGATTGTTACCAATTATTGATATATGAAAGTCAATAAACAATCAGCTTTGCTCATGGAATGTTTTTAACTATCAATCGAAATTCACAGTGAAATCAAAAATATAGTAATAGTATTCTTTTTATAACTTTCTTACATTTCCTGTGTTTACGTATCTTGCTTTTTAAATTGTTATGTCGGATTTGAAGACAGCAATTTGTTCTGTACAATATTATAAATTATTTTATTGATTCGAATATAAACTTCATTTTGATTTTTGAAGTTATTTTCTATAGTGCAATTTGTCATTTTGACGTTATGTCGTAGTCAAATATATTTTATCAAATATATATCGACGGAACATTAGAAAAAATTAATAAAAAAGTATTCATCTTAAAATGTCCAATAATAAAAGAGACGGTTATTTAACGATCAAGGTTCGAATCGTCATTAGTTAATGGGGTTGCATGAAAATGTTTTAGGAAACACAGACACCCTTTTCCACCTGGAACTCATTTTAATAAAATTAGACTTGTAGGTACAGATGCGGGGCAGAGGAGATTGACAAGGGTGAATTTGTTTTTTCATAGGGAAAGCTACATTCCTTGAGTAACGAAACAACCGCGATTACATAGTCTGTTGGCGAAGGGTACAGGTGGGATCTAATAACGCGATACGAAATAAAGTTGAAAAAATTGCGCTTTTAAAAATTATTTTTCTGTAATGCTTAGGGTAGGGAAATTTTGTGTAGCCTTGTAGGTTACAGACACTTCAACCCTGCAGGAAACGCGGCTTTTACGATTCTAGGACGCTACGATACATATGGCATAGTACTGTGCCAGGTCACGAGCTTAAAAAGCGGACTAGTCTTACTTTAAAACTTGTGAACAAAGAACAAAGAAATTTATGGTAATATCATTGGTGAACCACGCCACGTACTGAATGCTCCATCAAGAGGGCGTATATATGTATTACAAGATGGATCACCGGTGTATCTCGCCGAACGGAAAGTGGAGAATAGTTGCTTTAATAACAGGTATACGAGTAGGCTCGAAAGATTGGATATTTTTGCCGCGACATCTTATTATAAAGACTGAGTGTAGAAATAACATAATTTTAACATCTGCTATCTGGCTATATATGCTATTCCTATAAAACTTACGAGTTATTACACCAGCTTTAAAAGAGTCCATATAGAAAATAGAAAACAGTATTAAAATAACAATTAAATAAGCAAAGTACTTCCAACGGCAATAAATAAATTCGGTAATAAATCTTCTGCGTCTGCGGAGATCGCAAATTGGAGAGTCCTTGTACCATAATAACGAACTTCAAGTGTACAAAATTACGTTAAGAATACACCCGTAATATAATAATTTATATAGTATCTGTGTTTTCTAATAAACCTCTTTATCGAAATTTTATTATTTAAATTGATAATCTCATACTTTTCAAGATTTAGTATAACGTACTCCTCATGAAGAATTTACATCGAGGGAAAAATCTCGAAGTGCGCAGAAATAGTAAAATTTTTACTCAGTTACTTTACTATTGATTAGGACTGTATGTTACTATTAGTATCAAATGGCACACTGATGACTTATAAATTCGCGAGTTGGCCTAATCCATCCCGAAATAAACATAAGTTTGCTCGATTGATTGATCGATGGCCTTGCTCTTCGATTTCAAATTAGTTTATTACCTGAAAAGTTCTCTAACTGTTAATGGAAGTCCCGTCTAAATCGGCTTAGCCGTTTACACACAATGAAACTTGATGAGCCATTTTTATAAAAAATCTGTAATGTCTTCCCATGAGTTCAGCTTATATAAAACATACATACATATATGCCTTTTTAAACTACAACTGTATAATTTCTCTTAGTACTCTTCATGTATAAGCATGTATTTAGAGCATGTAATAGGTATACAAAAAAATTATTACATGGGCTAAGTGGCGAGTAGGTATGACTAGGACCAGATTTCCAAAGCTTGATGGATAGATTGAAAGTTAGTGAGTGTGAGGTGGAGTCGCCGGGGGCATTTCGAGTAGTGTTTTCAAAATTATGTATTTAACTGAAAAAAAATACATTTAGTTGCCCTATTCTGCCCCATCTTAATTCGCACATGTTACTGTTATAACAAATTTGAATTTGTGTTAAGCAATAATTAAATAATGTTACAACGCCAAAAACTGGTTTCTAACAGTTTTACGTCACTTCATAATATAAAAGCTTTTTTGCCTCTTTATTGATGTTGTAAAAACTATATATGGAGCTCCTAATCTAAATGCTTCCATGATGGAAGACAATTTTGCTCCTGTTTCTTTTATGTTATAATAAATTAATGTTATATAAAATGACAAACGATCCCTTTTTTTGGTTTCTATATACATACAAGTACAGTAGGTACGTGAAAGCTGGAAATGTCGAATTTCTACATACTTATTTTACATTTTGATTATAGTGAATTTTTTTCTCTGCTTTGTAAAAAGTTCTCATGTTTGTAGAGAATGTAGGTAATTGAAGTGAAGAAAGTCTTAACAGTTAAAAAGGAACTATATCTGGCCTCCTATTGTTCTCAAACCTTGACAGCATTAGATTTTTCTTGTTACCTGTACTATTGTTTTTCCGACGAGTTCTCGAGTGTTTTGCCCCATTTGTTTTCACTGTCATGAACATTGTTTACTTTATTAAACAGTAAAATTTTCTCCAGTGCACTGTATTCTGATGCATATGACGTTCTTTATACTTCCTGTTGGTTGTTATAATAGGAACAGCGAAAAATTGTCCAAAAATACAGTGCATATGTTATCGTTTGTAGGCATTGTACTTTTCTATATTGAATGAATAACTAATGCTTGTTAAGGAACGAAGTACGGGACTCATTATATTACAAGCTATTTGTGACAAAGCTCAAAATAAACAGCCTGCAAGTTTAAGTTAATATTCGGCAACTGGGAAGAGAGTTGGGATGCATTGAACAGCTTGTCGATAATAAGTACCGTGGTAGTTGACATTGACTGGTGCGGGGGCGTGATCGGTCGATAATTTTATTGGCAGTTTGTCAAGTTTATGCTGTGCCCTTGCACAGATGCTCAACATCGGCGATGACGTGGCCGTCAGACGACACACAGACAATGTTTTGTTCGATTATTTTAAAAAAAACTTGCAAACATTCTACGATACCTTTATTTACTGTGACGAAAAGGTTGCAAAAAAAAGTATTTTATTGAATGCATATATTAGGTAACCAGGAAGAATTTCACTCAGAGAGTATTCCCCAGGGAAAGGTCTTCCTTTTTTGCTTAATTTAATTGTGTAAAAATCTGCGAGGGTCTCATGCCCCATATTATAATCTAAGTGAAATTTGTCACGTCGATGTCGGACAAACACTCGAAGGACACTCGTAAATTTCAATACTCTTAAAACGTATAGGGTGGGAACTGTTGAAAGGTCCCTTCTTTAGACGTCGTCAGTGAGATAAGCACGTAGGGGATGCGATATTTTCAGTTAACACGCCCGAGCACGAGATAGCGGCATTTTATTAAATTCGTATGCAACACAACTAGCTGGGGTCAACCCTCGTCTTTGCAGATATAAATCGTCACATTATATTATTTATTGCCGTTCATGATATTGTGACACCAAAAGTAGCCAATTTTTTTCCTGTTTTCTCAAACTTATCAACTATAATGTATAGCGCTGTTGTTATAATACATGACGTTAAACATAATTGTATAATCTGCAAATAATACTCAAAGGTCATAACGTATTGCCATAATCCATAAATTACTCCTTGGACTGGGCACAGAAGAAAAGACGGATTTTCTCTTCCTTTCCTGTCATGCGTTATACATGACTCGTGTCGGGATGAATTTACCTCCAGACTCCAGCTTTTTTAATTACATACGGACTGTGTGTATATGTATTATTCATGAAGGCCTGATTTTATTTTAGTTATGTGGCTAGTACATGTATCCAATGAGCATAAATTATACGAAAATTATATTTATATATTTTTATACATAGAATACCGACATTAAGGTTTCTTTTAACAAAATATTAAAAACTTGCCTTTCTCAATTCAAAATATGACCAAAGCACAATTAGCAATTAAATGCTGTTGGAAATTAGGTTATGTTGACGAAAAACAGACGAATCGATTTAAATAACATATTTAAATAACCATTAAATAACATAACGATTCGATTTAAATAACATAACGAGTCGATTTAAATAGTCGATTTTATGCATCATTATATACACTGGGAGGTTATACGCATCGGATACCTGACAGAGTTACACCAATAATGAAAAACGAGACAAAAACAGCACGGCTTATAAAGGTTGCGTGTAGGCAATATAAAGTAATAAATCACATACGTGACGCGTCAGTCGGAAATATGTAACAACTATTTTATATTAATTTTTGCACAATAAAGAGAAATAAAACCAACAAATGCCTGTACAAATATTGCATTTTTCACATTTAAGTATAACTACAGTAGGCAGCGGATAAAAGGGAAGGTACGCTCTATTTCAATGGAACTACACGAAAGTGCTTCTAAAAGCTGAAACTCTGCCGGGAAGGAGTAAGTAAAGGTATCTTAACTAATCTCAACAGTAACAAACAACGTAAACATCGTTACCCGCGCGTAAGAAGCATACTTCCATGTACGAGTAGGTACACACAGATTTCGAAGTTACGCGAGAACAGTTTGCGTTTCTGATGGAAAATCATAGCTCCTGTCTTTCTACTTGTCTCACAACATCTTTCTTACTGTGTTTATATCGTACAACAAACATATTCTCGACTTCTTCCTATAAACATTTCTGCAGCACGTACCAATGTTATTAAACAACATGTCAATCATGAAGCTGAATAAGATATCGGTACTTACATGATAGTTATTGCTATGTAAAATTAATATTGTCGTATATTCTTTAATTTTGGGGATTTCTTTATGTTTGCAATATATTTGCTGAGCATTTCTGTATACGTGCCTCAGTTTTGATTGGTTATAAATAAGTAATAAAAGTATAGAGAGGTGTTGGACAGGATTTTCAATTCAAATTGATACTCGTAATACAGAAATTCATGTAGCTTTTCTGTTATAAACGGCTGATAAAAATGTTTAATACATTCAAACGAAACTTTTGGTCAATTGGATATCTTAATACATACATACACAGGTACGTTCATATATGATATCACTAATTACAAGAATTTTCAACTTCAATATGACATTTATAAGTTGATATAAATTATTACACATATATGATAGAATATTATAGTTTGCTTTGCGGATGGAATTTTGCTTATGATAGGAATGAGCTCGTATGAGGAACGGGAAGGTAGAGCGTTTAATCTCGGCACTCGTAGAGTCGTAGCTATCTCGCATACTAATATCAAACGTATTTGTTACGTAAAATATTTCATACAATTATATTAATATCTAACGTAGCAAAAGTGATGTTTATTATGTTCGAAAAGTTAGTAAATAGTGTCAGCTAGTTGCATATAAGTAATAATTTGTGTCTGCCAGTCCATTTTGGAATATACTGAATTTTTGCTCATAGCTACGATCAAGACGATATAGAGAATTTCGTAGAGTACTTGCTACGAGTGTGTCGTCTTGAGTTTTGGATGATTTAACAATTTTAAACATTGATGCGAAGTCACATACATGGCTTTACAATTAACGAACTGTTATAATTACTGTAGATTTAAAAAACACCTTAATTTTTATTAATTAAAGTTTCAAGGTTCAATATTATAGGAGTGAAACATATGTATGCTATACTCGTATACTCGATTCGTCGCTACCCTTGACTGTGGTCTACTCACCCACTTCTGGGTTTGTGGTCTACTGCTGACTACTTATTTCTTACAACCACGTCTCCACACCGCGTCCTTGATACACACATGTATTTGGGAAATACGATGCAAATATAAAAAATATCATTAACTACAAATGATCAGCAATCCTATTGCGTTATTATGGCTTAGAAATGCTATCAATAGGTAAGTGTTGAGGGGCTCGTGAGAACTTGTGAGGAGAACTTGGAAAGGCACGTTTATACATCACTTACAAATTATTGTTGGAATAACTAACAAAGGAATTTCCTTCCTGAACATATTAATAAAGCAGTTTGAGTGGACGTTTATATACCTATTTAAATACTATAACATAATATGTATAGCGTCATGTAATGTTTCCCGTAAGTGTGAGAGTGATCTACAGAGAGCTGCGCTCAAATGAATGTAACAAGAAGTCCAGGTCAAGAGCACGACCTGCCCTAGTGGACTAGCCTGTGTGATGGTGTTGATGAAAGTAAAGGAGACGAAAGAATCTTTTCAGGACCGCAGCCGGTACCTTTCTTAGTCTTGCTCTACCCCTACGGGAAACAGCCGTGACTGTATTCAAAGTTTTTTACTTCATTTTAGTAACGGACGTAAGAAATGGATGAATTTAATCAGTAGCGGTGACATGTATAATGTAGAGTAAAACCTTTTTATTTTGGACCTCGAATACACAACAGAAAACCTTCACTTCTTATTACATTATTCAATCAGAATTAGGTAGCGATAAATTGAAAAGTTTTAAAAGTAAAATGTCGAAATGAAGCTGCAAGGCTTACGTAAAATAAGTGTACTGAAATAAGGTATTTTAGGAAATTAAATATGTACCACTCAAAAGCACAAGTTTAGTACAATCTAGTAATAGTCGTGTCTTCAATAACGCTTTTTACTTCATAGAATTTTACAACTTACTCGTATATTACTGTTTTATAACTCAAGTTAAAATTCCATTGCAAAGAAAACATTTATTTATTATTAAACGTAACAGAATTAATTAATTCGAATTATTGTTTAAAATGGCAAAAACCGTAATATTTAGTCAGATGAAATGTTTCTCAAAATAGAGCAATGAATAATGTTCTCGTAAATAATTTCTATTTTTTTCCGAAATAAACATGTCAAGGCTCGTATCCATTACGGTGATTCATTATTATTGTGAAGACATGTGACTTTAAAATAATAAAACATATGTAGATATACAGTTTGGAAAAAAGTTAATCTAAGATACGCGACATCGAGTTCGTTTGACAAGGTTACTTCATTGTAATTAAAAAGCTCATCTTCATAACGATATTGCATTGACCTCCTTATGAGACGCAGATATTAAAATATGCAAAAACGTTGACCCTTAAATGTCAGTTAAATTTGCTATGGATTAACAAAAGTCGATTACAGCAATCTCAAAGTATTAACATTTTGTCAGAAAAGTCATAGATTGTCTTTAATATATTTGTTACTCTTACTGTAACTTCTAATTAAAAGGTGCCATTAAAAAACTTTTAAATAAAATTTGATCCTTCATGAATGTTTAAAAGATTCGAGAAGACTGTATCTAAAGTACTTACATTGTAATTATTATGATGAACGTCGTGAGTAGTGCTGTCCGCCGTTTCATGGTTACTTGTTGTATTAAATATCTTATCCACTATTTGAAGTATAGTATGAGATGTGATTGACAGTTGTGCGTGGGTGGCGCCGCAGTCGGCGTGCCGCGGAGTTGTCCGTTTAGTTCGTGTTGGCGCGCTCAGGGCCCGTGTATACTACAAAAATCCTCTAACCACGCATGCGTGATTCCACCTTAGTATTGTGTACTGAAAACTTGTTTCTAAATAAATCAAATACTGGAAAACATAAAACCTTAACCATATAATCGATTTCATTTTGTAATAACACTTTATTGTTCATATATATATTTTATTGAACATAAATAATCTAGTAATCAACACTTTTACACCATTATTTTATGTAAAAAGCTATTGAGAGCAGTAAATAATTTTTGAAATTTAGACGAACTTATCAGTTATGTGTATATTCTTAGTTTATTGATGTCAAGAAATAATTAAACAACATTCATTAAGATAAGTTAGAAAGAAGAGAATATTCTCGATCGTCAATGTTACACGCATTTCTTTACATAATTTCAATATTCTAATATTTAATTAAGTACATGGTGATCTATTTCATAGTTTAATTGAATATAACATAAATAGCTGCTATACGTCAGATTGAAAACAAATATCTAATACGTTTTGTATTTAGTGTAAGGCGCACTGGAGCAACGTGGTGGAGTATGTACTGAAATTTTCCAGACCTCGCACAGTCGCGAGAGAATCACAATTGTTGTCATGGGTTTGTTGGTTTACATTAAATGTATTCACCCTTATTGTATTTCTATCATTGTATTACTATCAAGAAGGTGCAATAAGGGAGTGTCTAAACCTGCATAACTGTTCAGTGGCACCGTAGGTAGGTATAACTTGTGTTGGTTGATACTAACTTAGATTGAAATATGCCAATACCTATCTCCTGCTAACTGTCGGAATAATAATTTGTATCGTATCCATTACATTATTCTACCAACGTTATTCTATTATTTACAATAAGCATTTAACAGTGAAGGTAAATAACTATGAAGGCTAGGAAAATGGAGAGTGACCTTGTACTTAAAAGCAGGTTTTTGTAAGTGATGAGACTTAATAATGCTTTAACAATTTGGTGGGAAGGTTCTTAAAGCGCGACCTTAAAGGGCAGTTAACTCGCGGGCTTCGTTTAAATGACGGTATTATCTCAAACTGGCAATTCACACGAGTATGTTATGAGAATAGTCACTTTATATCACTGCTTTAGATGGTCGCTATTTCCGAATTCCGTTATTCTTTCGGCTATTTCAACTACTTCATGTTTGTTAATGTCCATAGATAATTTTTGGTTTAATAAAATATATGATCATAAACGACTTTAAAATGTTAATAGGTGAGTTTAATTACGATATAAACTCAGTATGCGGTCCGATCAAGAAATTCGATCTGAGAAAAATCATTGTCTTATATACATATTTATTTACTACATATATTAACGATTGAAGCGACGATTTGAAATATTTGAAGGTAAATTTAAATAAACCCTATTTTAATGAAATTCAAACAACGATCCCTTGAATTCTGAAATTATAATTAGTTCGATGTCCAAGTTCCAACAGAACATAAAAATGTTAAAATTATTTCATGTCAATTTTTGGTACAACTGATAGGTAGGTACTAAAAATATTGAAGCATCTATAATGTAATGCTGTATTTGTTTATTTATTTGTTTATTTATTAAATTGCACATTACATGCTAAACATGTGCCCCGAAGGGGCGTGGCAAATTACAATTACATATAAATTTAAAATTACAAATAATGAATTATACAATAGAATTTACAGATTATGAATTTTAAAATAAATATTACGGATCATAAATGTTAAAATAGAGATAAAATATTTAAAATAGACATTTCAATAAAAATAGAATTTAAAATTGTATTTATATATAAATATATCGCTGCTTTTCATGAATACTCACACAACTCAAAATTAAGAAAATACCAGTTTATAACACAAATAAATCCA
>DWGJ01000847.1:0-24396 GCA_018246895.1 Aspitha aspitha aspitha | reverse complement strand
CGGCCGAAACGTTGCTTCCGCAAGCTTGTCCCACTCTCCTCTATATATATATTTATATTTATATATGGACAATACTGTACACTCACTCACACTCAAACTGACATTTACTCTATTGTAGGTTTCGTTAGACTCCGTAAGTACACCAATGTATATTCAGATTTATACATCTGCCGCCTATACGATCAGTGTGCCAAAGGGCTTATTAAATTTAAACATGTTTCTAGGCAAGTCACGTTACAGAATAAATAAATTCATGTTGGAATTTGTAGAGGAAACCCTTAAATATATAAATTCGACACCGGTCACGACAGCTTCATCCTACCCTACAAACTACCTTTGTAGTATTTATGTGACCATTTTATTACTTGGGTTATTGCTCATCTATAGAACTTAGGTCCTATGCTATAAAGTATGCTTTTTTTTAAAAAACATAAAATTTTGCAAAAGCGACTAATTTTAAATATTGAATACTGCACGATCCAATGACCATTTTCAATTCTGTGTAAACTAAAATGTTGTTTTCTAACTATTATATAAAGCTTTCGTCATACTTTTTGGACTTCCTCATTTTAGCTTGAGATGATTCGGCTTATTATTGTAATGTGCCGCATATATTAACGTCCGAACCAAATGTTTACAGTGGCAGTACAAATTTAATGATAAGTTACGATAACAGAGTCCTATTAGATTTTGTACGGTAATAAACTTTATACGCATATTTTTTACATCCAATTTAGTACAAATTATAGTAACTGCCCCCTGACAATATACATGTTCGATGGTATTAATGAATATTATATTAAATATGAAATGTATATGTATTTCACCGGTCGCACTCCTTTTAATGACCTTTGCATACTTGTGGGTCCAGTTTGCCAAGCCTCGGACTACTCAAGATTTGGTTTTGTTAAGACATAAGTGTTCAAATCATTCTACTTCAATCTATTTATCATTTACGGATTTTAATGATAATTGTATTTTCGTGTTAAACAGAGTAAATTATGCTTTTGTGTGTTTATACAACAAGTATGCAAGGTCTTCCGAAGGAAGCCCTGTCCATACGCTTTATGTATAACCTTGTAACATTTGCCGTTTGATGTAACGGGGAGCGACCATGACAGATGTGCTCAATACATACCACACTCCACAATGTTTATCTCATCACCTAATGATAAAGTACAATTAGAGCTCATTAATGATTATTGTTTTTAGTATTACGTCATTAATGACAATATGTGTCCTTGAGTGGTGCGGCGCCCTAAACACCCCGAACGCAATGTGCAACTTTGTTATGCGAAGTGATTGTAGACTCGTTATACGGTGCAAGTGCAGTGATTATTGGATTGTTAACGAAACGGTTTTAGTTCGCTCAGGTGAGTCCAGTGTTGCCATGTGTATAGCATTTATGTTTGTTGAGAATATTGTGATGTTTTTTTTTAAAAAAAAGTGTTGGTTTTTAAAAATTCACTTTCGGCGCTACGTCTTCCTTTTTTTATCTGTTTTTTTATCGTTTACTTTTCGTCTTCCGCTCGATATTAAATTGTTATAGTGATTTGTGCGTATCGATTTTACTCGTGTGTATGGCAAGTTAGTGGATGTGTGATTGTTCGATGTGACTTCTACTTGTGAAGTGTGAGATGATAATGTATTGTTTTGCCGGTTGTTGTAGCAAAAGTTGCACATTATAGAGGAGCGCATTGCTTGCGTTTATGATAAAGGTGAACTATCAATTTATGTCTTGTGTGTATTTGTAGTATGTAGAACAGTAATATATATACATAAGTTAACGTTTAGACGAACAACAGTCATTTTACAGTATTCAGGTGGAAGCGAAGACAACACACTAAAGAATATATATACACAACGGATCTCAGTTAAATATTCTTCACAAACCCTAAATGAAGTTATAGTTGTTTTTATTTCCTTTTTTTTATTAAGATGTCTCGTACATATAATATAATATCGTCGACTACGTTATCTGTCTGTTGTTGCTCAAATGAGTCTGCGTGACTTGGTTTGTCGAGTTGTGTTTTTTGTAAAGAGATATATTATATACCTACGAATTTTAGCAGCGATACCAAAATGAGGCATTTTAAAAAATCAATATAGATATAATCCGACAAGACATAATTATGGTTCAACTTGAAAGAAGCCAAATCGTATTAGCTTTGGAATTAGGAGTAAGCTAATATATCGCGTTATTTAAGAGTCCAAATAATGGATAATATAATACGTTATTATGTATAGTGATTAATGATATTGAGGTGTCGTGGTGCTCACACACCGCTGCTTATCTCGATTTAAGTATTTTTTTTAAACAAGATCACTTCCCGCCAAGGAAAAGTATCAGGACTTCTTTGAATGACGTCAGGAAGAACTGCGGTCGTATTTGATACGTCATGATCCGTAGTGACCACTCACCGTCAGAGACGTTGGAGGGTTTTGTTATTTTGTAATACACACTTTCGGTATATAATCTATGTATCGGAAGCGGTAGGGCTGCCCAAAATTACATGTTGTGAAAAATCATAAATAAAAAAATCATCACGCGAGGCATACAATTATAGTGATGAACTAATGGGTTTAATTAACTTTTTTGCATGTCATCGATTAGCTTTTACTGATGTGAACCATCTAATCGCGAGCCTCAGGGGTAAAATTGACTTGTAAGCCGTGACGGCAAGCGGCGTGACGCTGTCAATGCCGTCACGCCCCCTCCTCGCAGCCGCTCTCTACTCCTTTTCACGCGTGTCGCGTATACTGTATACATAGTCGTTTTTATTAATCAATTCCTAAGTTTTTAATCATCTTACTTCATGATTATTTATCAGTTTTCTTTAATTCTAGATTCCGCCAATAACTTACATGTTTAACCAATAATAATTTACATGTTTCACTACTCCGGGCGTACCCTGACCCTTATTTTTTTGTATTGTATAATTAATATTATATTTGAAATATTAATAACGAATCGAGAAATATGTCCCAACCTAGTCTTATAATAGCATTTTTATAAATACTGACTCATTTGTTTAAATACCTTACGCAAAAAAAAACAAGCAAATATTATATATACAAAATTATCGTTATATACGAGCTGCATAAGCCATATTACACTGAAACAAAAGAGTGTCATAATTTTTTTTATAAATGTAATTTATTTATCAATATAGAGGCGTCTAAGTATTTCCGTTGGCCGTTTAGAAATAAAAAAACTTTTTACGGTGTGTCAGCACCACTACGTTATCTACACGAGTGTTGTACGCTCGCCAGTGGAGTGAAGGCTGTATTTTGTTAGCTCGATGTGCCTGGTTTGCGAGTCTCCGTCGACAATACATTTCCACACACGTTTATTTAAATATACCAAGTATAACAAGAGTGACATTCAATATGACCTATGCAATACTAGCGATAGAAGTCTCATATGATGAAAGAGATTTTTTTGTATTCTCTTTTTAAATTATCGAGCATAGAGTACATATACTTACATAGAGCAGGGAAAACATAGGCAGGCTTGTGAGTACAAGTGTCCTAGCAGAGAGAGAAAGAGAGAGTGGGAAGATGAAAGATCTATACTCATCTTTGTCCAATCAGAGCAAAAAAAGAGACAGATAGGTAGGCTCATTTATTTTCTCTTTCGATGGACACATTTTACGCCGGCTAACCCCTGCTCTAGTGTGATATCTCTATGTATTCGTGTCGTTTAAATGTATTGTTGATCGCGATCTCGCCGTGAAGTTGTTATTGATCTGTGATGCGCTAACAAAACGTAAGTAGGTTTACGGTGAGGTGTCGAGTGTGTAAGTACTCTTAGCGTTACATCCATAGGTTTATTGTTCAACTAGAGAAGTCACTTTTGGTATTTTTAAGAAGCGATAATTGATAATTAAGTATAAATGACATATTTTGTGTACGATTGAAATGTTTAAAAATAGTGTTAAGCGTATGTGATGTGGTGTTTTTGAAACTTTTCAATACATATTTGAGATTTTTTTTGTTTGCTTTAATTATTATTATTGTGACTATTACTATTATTATTATTATTTTATAGCAGATTTTTTTAATGTGTTGAAAGACTTTTATGTCCTCTAGTGAAAGTTGGTGTTTCTGATATTTTTTTTGCATAGATTATATTATTTTTATTCTATTGTAACAGCTCGGTACACGCGTGCGCCACGAAGCGGCCGCACTGATTAATGTTCATAATCGATATTGTTTTTCGATCGATTGTATTATTTTCTTATCTTTTGTAAATGCACAACTTTGCTTTATCTATCATCACAAAGTGTTTATTATTATTTTTTGTTTATAACAAATTGGGACCTTTATTTTTGTACCGTAATACATTATGATCGTTACCAGTGACGGTCCAAATCAGACTGCAAGTGTATATTATATACAATAATTGATTTGATTATCTGTGAAATGTACGCGTGTGGTTGATTTAAATCTTGATTTCTGTTCGAGAGTGCGTGGCATCTAGGTATCGTATATGTTAATACGCAATAAAATGCATTCAACATAAAAATACGTTATAATCGAAAATACCTCTCTTTATAGTGATGAAAAGGATTTAAAAAGGGTTTCTAGATGATATTAAATAAGTGGTAAGTTTTTTAAAAGATGTTGATGTTTTGAATAAATAAAATACATACTAATGAAATATTTGTCAAATTCTACCATACCACAGTTATCGGAGAGGATTGACCGTTATAATGAATATATAAGAGATTATAATAAACAATCGGGAATTATTAAATCGGTGAGTACGTATGTATGTATTTAACGGAAATATAGTTGTTCAAATTTGGTAACCAGTGTTGGTGATATGGGAGTTTATGCCTACCTATATCGCTGTGGCGACTTGCGGTCGTCGTCCTCCGCATCTATTCGGCTACGACTCGACTACGACTCGACCACGACTCAACCACGACGCCCACTACGCTATTTTGTTGAAAGTGGTCGGCAAGTTGTTCACTCGTTGTCCACTTGTGGGCCATGCGTTGTCCAGCCGAGCGGTAAGACTTATCGGCAAAGTCTTTTCCACCCATATATCTTGATTTAGAATTTCGTTGTAGAATCGGAGTCGAATCGATGCGGTGTGCGACGACCTTTATTATATGTATTCGAAGTCACTTCGGTAGTGCACGACCTCACACGACGAGCCCTATATGTATATATTCTGTGGATCGCAAATCGGTCGTGAAATATAACGGTTTGTTTAAGTCTTTGAGATCGTGTAATATCGAAGTACGTTTTATACTTGCGACCTATAGTTTTTTTTATAATACAGAATTGCGTTTTATTAATATGTTTTGATACAGACAATGTCGAAGTTTGCGTACAAAAAGATAACATTGTTGGGAAATACCGCACACGGTGTAACGTAGCCTTAAGAGCATAGTTTAAGAGTGAAACTATGGAACAGAAATGAATATAAAGGTTATTCCTCTACATTGTGGTTTTATTATATCTTATTCCTTCTTTTTCTGTCTGTACGTATAGCAGTGACAGTCTAATGGCTTCCAATTCTGCCTCCGACGTAAGGTTCGTAAAATCTCGCTAAAGACGTAAGGTTCTATTCCACGAAATGGCAAGCGTGATTAGTACGTTTTAAGAATACATAGTTGACTGCTAAAATAGTAAAGAATGTCATTCTGGGGGTTGAACAATGATTTTAACTATATATGCTGCTATATAAACTGGTTTATGACTCTCTCCTGCTAAACGTCTTGTTCCATTTTGATTGAACTTTTTATATTTAGGTACCGGTCAACTGGGTAGTTTTAAGATATAGTTTGACCCGGTAGAGCTTATGTCGACATCCAGATAGTTGTTATTCAATTTTCTCGAAAACATTATTACACATTTTAAAAATTCCTTGCTTTAAAAACAGACAATTCCAAATTTTCAGCCTATTCCTTAGAACCATGAGAAGAGCTACCGGCAAAACTAGTGTTCTTTAAATATCCTCTTATTAAAGCTATTCAAGATGCCATTGTGATAAACAGCCTCGGTAGACAATATCCGCATTTTGTATCCGCATTACATTATTCAAATGCAAGTAATTAGTTCACAATAACAATTCAATATCAAACTTCAATATATTTCAGACATGCAAAAATATTTGTTACCGGCTAAATTATGAGCTGAAGCGATTTTGATGATCACATTAAGCGGGAGAAAATACAATTGTAATAAATACTTAATTCCTTGTTTGAAGATAACGACACTAAACAATTATTAAATATTATTACTATTACAGGTAGCATCACCATCACGCCAGGTCCGTAACGGGGTAGGTAACGAAGCAACGATTACTAAAGGAATAAACGATTATCAAGATA
Source organism: Aspitha aspitha aspitha (assembly GCA_018246895.1). Classification (NCBI taxonomy): domain Eukaryota; kingdom Metazoa; phylum Arthropoda; class Insecta; order Lepidoptera; family Hesperiidae; genus Aspitha; species Aspitha aspitha. The sequence continues at coordinate 18,049 of DWGJ01000847.1, read as the reverse complement.
GGGAGTAAAAGGAAGCCAACCGCTCAGATCTATGGTCCTACGGCAAGCGAGCCTCGTGCCGACCACTCACTATAAATACTTGGCGACTCACTCCCTCGCATCGGCACCATTCCAACAGCACGGCGTGCGTTGGCGAACTCTATTTTAATATGTATCTCATCTACCAACGCATTTATTTATTTAACAATTTATGTACACAACTCAAAGGAACTTAAGAATTACATGAATAAGGAAATACAATGGTAGGTACTGCTTATTTCTAACGAAATTTTTTTCCAGCAGGATGACTGGACAACGGGTAAACAGTAGAAGGACGTGTACACAATTATGATAAAAGCAGATACATACCTACTAACCAAATCGTATAGATGTTCAATATATATGATTGTTAATATTATAATAAATTTACATATTGGTCAACCAGAAACCACTGTATTCCGTATGTAACAAAAGGTAATCGTAATAATAACTAGGGATAATTCCACACACGGCTGATCCCTTTACTTTGTCACAGGTCACTTGTGAGACCCACCCGTCTGGCGCCTAGACCAAAATGATATAGTCATGACAAATATTGATAGTTATTTGGTTCATGTGAAGTTTAATAAGGCAATTATATCTATACTAGTATTATAAAGCTGAATAGTTTATTTGGTTGAACGCGCTAATCTCAGGAACTACTGGTTCGAGTTGAAAAATTATTTTTGTGTTGAATAGTCCATTTATCGAGGAAGGCAATAATAGGCTATTGTAAAGAATCGCTTCGCTGCTTTCTGCCTACCCCATTAGGGACCTGGCGTGACGATATGTATGTACATTGATATCTTCTTTACATTGGTCCTTCGAGCCGGATATAAAGTTGAAATTAATTCTTGATTGCCGTGATTCTGAACAGCTATATAACATCACGCTATGACTAATATAAGTGGAGCAGCAATGACAAACGTTGCCAAGACGGGAAAACACTGATTTCCGCGCGGGCGAAGCTGCGGGCACAGCTAGTAGGTAATAGTTATTTTTCATGTTCGTTCGGAACTGAAGCGCTTGTTTTTTTCCTTAAATTGCTACTGATTTTTTTATCCTTAAACAGGCAAGTTAAGCGCTCATTCCAGATTACTATCGATGGATGTAGCTTGTAGTAGCGATGCGTAGCTGTTAAAATTTGTGGAGATATATTTTACTGTCGCCAATAAATCTGCAAAACCAATTTGAATTTTAAATCATTTACTTTTTAAATTACATACTCATATTTATATGTATCTATGTATACTTCAATTGAAAGTACATATTGGCAAATCGGGCTTTGCGAAACTTCAGCTGTAGCTAAACATTATTTGAATATATTAAAAGGTTATTATTAACAAAGCTGACCTATTTAGGCTGTAAATAGGAGGTGCATGCCTAAATACTAGGAAGCGAATACAATAATAACAAATGCAGTTACAGGTACTGTACTTAAAAGCGATTCTTATGTGTTTGAGAATACTCCTTTAATATAATAATCGCTTTTTCTTTTTCTTAAATTCGTCATTTTATAAAAAGACAATTCGCAACGCTTTATATCTGGAAGCTGTTGCTATAGATTGGTACAGGTATTTTATTTATTTGGGAAACATGCAATATAAAGGTTTCACAAATTTACATCCATCATTTTAAAAACTTGTTAATCAGCGAAGGTATGTTTATTGTCATTTAAGCACATCGCAGGCGATTCGTCAAGTTAAACATTTGAAGCAGCTTCTGTGTGGTCTGTAGGAAGCGGCAGCAACCAAAAAGTATTTTTTTCGAACTAAACGAATTTCTCCTCGTTTTTAAAGTATCTAATAGATTTCGCAAGTTGGTCTCTCAACGGGACACAACTGCGAGTTTATGTTCGTGTGTTAAATATTTATAGGTGAGGTCGGCGGGACGCGCTGCGGGAATATTTCGAAATATTAGATATTTTTAGCGAGCGAGGCCGGCCTTGTTTACATGTTTTCACTTTACGATCGTCTTTTTTCACAAGCTTACCCAACACATATTTGTGGATCATCCTCGAGTGATCTTACAAACGAAGCGAGTCCCTATTATTGTTGTCAGATCATTGTTTTAGTAATAACAATTATAAAAGTGTATAGCAATTATTTCGACTTAGTTTTATAGTATGTACAAACTGGTAAGAATGTTTACATAATAATAAGAAGATCTTGAGATACCTTCCAACATGGCCAACTAGTTCCAACTAGGACGAGCTTGTGGCAACCAGATACAGTACATATACTACATACACACATACATGCTATATATTACTTTCATAGAGATTTTTAGTACACCCAGAAACACAACAAACAAATGTGCTCATCATACAAATGTTTGTCCTGAGAATCGAATCCATGACCTCCGGTTTAGCACTGTAAGGGTCTCTAACCATTCGCCTAGAGCGGAGAAGTAATGGGGAGCTTATATAAAATATGTATCACGCTGCTCCGAAGCATTAATATACCACTTGATTCGAATTATTTCATCACACTTCAAAACATTACAGGAACGCATAAAACCTGATATACGATAAGTTAACATCAAATCTGGCATCAGATAACACTTGGAATTTCATCGTCAGCTCGATACGCCAAAATAACTTGTATTGTGCGGTTTTGTGGGCGCATTCCGATGTTAATGTTTAGTGAGCTGTCTTGATCACAGTTGTGAACCCCAATCATAGTTTTTTAATGACAGGCATTCAGTTCAACATTCTTTGTTTCATAATATTTATATATTTGTCGATAACTACTAAAATAATGTATTTGTCGACTTTCATTACATCAACATAACGATCAGATTAAGTGTGATTTAAGTATCTTACAGGTTACATGGAATCCTTCAACGTTTTTGACGCGTACGTCTACGCTTAACACATTGATGTGGGTTTTGATGATATGTATCAAGAAAAATTACGAACATGATTGAAGCTTGTCGAAGCCGAAATTCAATTTCTTTATAAACGCACCCCGTAATACTCGTAAGAGTCATAAGTGGTTATTACAGGCTTGTCGAGTTGTGAGTCATTTATTGGCTGGTCACTTCAAGCCAGGTCGGGCTGCCAAAACGGCAGCTATTTCCGCCCCATATAAAACTCGTATTATTAGCACGAGAGAAGGTTAAAACTGAGTCTGTTTTTAGCATATTTTTTCTAGTTAATAGGATAAGTATCGGTAGGTGATACCCGTCTTTAAAATATCTAAGGGAGTTCGAATCGAAGGTAAACCTAACCTTCGCATTGACTTTTCTGTGGTTTTGATTGAAAATTGTTTGATTGCAATTCTTTTGGTACCAATAGGTCTATTATCAAAGGTTACTATTATCATCGGTTATGTTTCAAGACGAAAGAATATTTTCATATGATGCTTAGTAGTGGAATGTAGAGTTGAAAGAGTAAAAGCTCATGGCCATTACTTTTAAAAGTGAGAAGTCTCTTTGCATGAATGCATAAGCAGAAATGAGAGAAGAGTGGTAACTGATTCTGCAGCATGACAAAAGAAGTTGCATAAAAAAATTAGCAGTGCATATTATTTATTGTCAATGTTTTTATGACATAGGGGCTCTTCAAGAAGGGCCAGAAAAGGACACTCCTTCAAAATTAGCGATGTATTTCTTGGTCACAATCTCTCGATTCCGAAAAATGTATACTGATTTCTGTGTTGCGGTTTCTAAGAGACGGTTTACTTCGATCGTGTGTTTACACATGCATCTATAAAAAGCGATCCGAAGTAACCCTGAGCAGGAGAAACGAGGTTGCGCCAATGCTTCATGGAAGTTCGTTTTCTAATATAAAATATGTGTATTTGCGTATTTTCATTAAGTACAATAAATTAAAATGAATAAAGGACATATGTAGGACTGTAAGAAATTTGATTTGATTTTTCTTAGTAAATGAGCCCGTAGACTAGCTAATAAAGGTACCCCTACTCTTGGAATTCCGATTGAAAATTTATTCACAAACTAGGTCGATTCATCTTCATCATTAAATCGAAAGTGTTAAGGCTATACTACCATAGGTCATAAAAGATTGCGTAAAACTATAAGGTTCGTCGATTTCCTTAGGACGTCACAAGTGTTGTTGTTGTTGTTCGACCCTTTTTATGGTCCACTACTGGACCGGGTCTCCTCTCATAATGTGAGGGATTTAGGCCATAGTCTACCACGCGGGCCTGGTGCGGATTGGTAGACTTCACAAGTGTTACAAATGTGTAGTGTACTGTAATTTAACGTACAATTTAATTTACCTACAAGTAACATTTTTTGTTACTGTCAAAATGCATACCTGGATTCGAACTGTAGACCCCGGGCCATATTGTATTAAGTCATTCAAATGAAATGAATAATGTTTTAAATACGTACATTAATGATACCATGAAGTTTTTGAATTCCAAAAGAAAATATATCTGTAGTCTATGGATCGCCATTAAATACTGAATACTAAATGATGCATAAGCTAAATAAATCATTTTAATCATTGAAATTATACAGACAATTGGTTATAAATAGAACACCACTTTCCGTGGGTGTAGTCTGTTATGAATACATTATATGTATATATAATATAGGAATGTTGAGTGATGATTTATCAATGATCAATGACAATGATCAAGAAACTAAGCATACTCCACTACGCTGCTACAAGACTAGGTATATTGTTAAAGACCATGTACCTGCTTATAGTACAGATATTAATATATTATATACGTTAATTATTGGTTTGGTCTAAAAATTAAGTTGTCTCAATTTAAAAAAATCTAATCTATCATAAGGGTGCGTTTCCATCAGGGATGAGCTAGGATGTGTAGCGAGGAATGTGTTTATTAAGAACAAGTATCCTGAGATAAAATAATTTACAGTTACATTTGGTTGTATCCCTAACATCGGAAGACTGATACTTTTTTCTTAATATATACAACGACTTCCTGTTCATTCGAGTATTTTGTACCTAATCGGTATTCCACGTTCTGTCGGTCAACGCTGAAACTGTATTTTTTACATAAACTGAAGGTTGTTTTCGAAATCTCGGGGTCATGACGTTCTTGTAAGCGATGGATCATTCCTGAGTCTATGGCCGAAATAAAACTATTCGCTTACGCAGTAGTGAGGTAGAGCGTTATCGATAAATAAAGCGATTATGTACCTATTGTTAGCCTAGTGGTTTGAAATTCAGCCTCTCACTCGGGAGGCCTCGGTTCGATCTGGCACCTCTGATTTATTAAGTGCGTTTTATAGCTAAAATTTAAATATCACTTGCTATAACGGTGAACGAAAACATCGTGAGGAAACCTGCACACCTTAGAGATGTTATTAAGTATTAATATTTTCTGAGTGGTGTGAAGTCTACCAATTCGCTCTTGGCCAGCGTGGTAGATTATGGCCTAAATCCCTCTCACTTGAGAGGAGACCCGGTCCAGCAGTGGACCAATAAAAAGGATCGAACAACAATTACGCCGATTAATTTTTTGGTTCTTCGACGCAGGTTGCATAAACCTTTGTGCATTATTAAGAGTATGAGAAAGAATGTACCTATATAGGTACCTACTTAACGTGACTGATTAATGTGATTTCTCTTCGTTATCGAGTACAATTTTTCCACTCTATTAATTTGGGAAAACTATGGTATTATTGAAGAACAATTTATTTTATTGCCTAACAATAGTTAATAGTTATTTCTAGAATTTTCTAAAGTAGCATTGCATTAAGTTTATATATTTTAGCCAATATGTTATATTGCAAATTCAGAAATAATATCGTTATCGATGTTTTCCGCTCTGTCACACATTCGGCGATATCTTTACAATGTGCTTTAGGATCGTGACCGAAAAGCTTACACTTGATTTTTGTGTGTCATTTCACATTTTCAAGAGGATTTAAACAGATCATCTTTCGAAACTATTACTAGACGAGCATGTGATATCGATATCTCTCGCTCGCTCACACCCCGCGCGAGGGCCGTGGGGCGCGGGCGTGCGGCGCCGCGACTGCCCGGGCGCCCGGCAGCGTGGCCGAACGAACAAAACCATTCACTAACGCGACCGTGTTTACGAATACCCCTTACGAATCCTACCCGATACTCGAATACCTCTACCTAGTGTAGTGCCGATTTCCGTTTGGATTTTCGAAACCTATTTCTGACAGGTGAGTTACGTATTGTTGTCTATAAGTATGTAGAATTTTATATTAAAACTTTGTTGTGAACATGTCAATAGTCATTTTAAAACGATTAAAAACTGTTTCTTAAATATGAAATAAGAATAACATTTGTAAACGAGTTATCACGTTTCTTACATTTTGATGTCATTAAAACGTTTCATTTCATTGAAGGGAAATTAAATGAAAGCCTGAATCATTTCCAACGTCGCTCTTTATAGTCACAATTGAAATAAAAGCTTCAGTGAAGCCGCTGTCAAAGCGTTGAAGTCGGAAACTCTCATTTAAGTGAAATAACTACGTATTGCACCGCTCTGTGATCTGTTTTATGATACTTTTGTTGTTGAATTTTATTCACCGGCAAGTTATTTTGTATTTCATGAAGCAAAAATATCATTTATTTTTATTTCCTTTTTTCTGGTGGAGTAAGTGAAATATTTAAAATACGTAACCTCGAACAATCGTAAATTGATTAAATATAGTTCATTAATTTATTTTATACTTTTTACTGTTTCTTATTTAGTTTTCTAGGTATTTCCTAAATGTACTAGTTAGATAAATAAAGAAATTAAACTAAATGAAATAAATGTGATAAACCATTAAAAGAAGAAATAGCAATAAGTTTATAAAAGCTCATCACATTTTAGGTATCTAATTATACAAACAGTATAACTAACATCAATTTCAATTAAACATTACTGATATTGAAAATTCTGCTATCTACAAACAGGAACCAATGTTCAGTGTTGCTGTCATTGATTTTTAAAGGTACCTATTGATATTTCAAATGTTACTCGTACATTTGTCATTGTATAACTTTAGTAATCACAATGCACCTTGAATATTGTTTAAAGTTGCCATAACTAAGTGCATAAACAGATCGTTGCATCTGTATATGCAACGTATTACGCACGTGTACAGGCATTTCGCGCGTAAGTCGTGAGTAATGATCGCGTCACGAAGCTCCGATTTAGATGTGCGGGCGCATCGCGGGAACAGCAATATATCAAACAGATAGATGGTCTTCAAGACCAGTCAATAACGCTTCTCGTTTATTAACCGAAAGGCTTCAAGTACTTGTTAGAGATATAGCTTCATCTGCGCTAAAGAGTACCTACGCGGTTTATAAACGTACCGAGCGTTGATGGCGAAAACAAAAAACTGTAAGAGAGCTCAGAGATTGAAGTGATAAGTGATTTAGAATTAAGGATTTAGACTGAACTAGTGGAGTAACGAAAAAAATTTTGTTACACAATTTCAGGAGTCAATAAAATAATATTCTAAAGCAAGTCTGTAAAGGTGATGCTTTGTTATTAAAAAAACTTTTATTGTTTTACTACTGCGCATAGATTGCCTGTCATAGAGAGGTTTGAGGACATGTTTTATCACTAAACACACCCTTGCGGGAATGGGAGCTTTGTGTGTTTTTACACAATTTTAAGTTTACATCTGGCTACTTAACAGTAGGGTCATTTATGTTCTAATTGGAACAGTGAATGTTGAAAATGGTGAAAGAAGCTTTCTTGGCTTTTTATTAAATGCGTTCAGATTTTTGTAAAGTTTGACGATTAATAGCTAAAGTACAGCTCGTGTTTTTATTGTATTGAAGTATTTATTAACAGATCATGGTGTCCTTTATTATTTACCAACATGTCGTGAGTTGAAGTGAAGCGAGAAATATAATTGCGTTGTCCTTAATTGAATGTAATTGTTGTGAACAATATTTATTAAAGTATATTAAGTAAACAATCAACCCATTTACGAACTATCTACAACAACGACGCGGACCGACATTTATATTACATTTTCAACACAAAATATGGCCTATTGTCACAGATATAATCTTCTGTTAGTAATAGAGATTTAAAGATCGGTTTCTTAGTTTCAGAGATCTCCCGGAATATATAAAGAAAGAACCTTTAACTGTTTAGAATATTAGTGCAGATGTTACACTAAGCTATTTACACTAAGAAATTCGTAGTTTTCTGTTCTTGAATTGTGATTTTTATATGAAACGAGAACAATTAAGAAGATCATGTTTATTGCGTCATACTCAAGCAGCATGGACGATTCTAACTACAAATGTGTTTTTAAAAGACCAAGAGATAAACATACAAAGTTTATCTTCTGATTTAATTAATCTGCATAACGATTACTTATTGACATCGATCAATTATTGCAACAATGGTATGCAAAACGTGGGAGGTGTATACATTGTCTCTACCTATGCTCGTAGTAGCAGTGTAATCTTATTGATATTACTGAAGTAGCCAACTACTCGTATGTATTTGAAAATAGCACATTTACACTTCCTTAAAAGCAGGCTTTACCTAATTTTATTGACTATTTTCTTGTGTAAAAGTTTTGTAATTCCTTTCATATATCTTTAAATACATGTAGGTGTGTTCTATTATGTATATAATTATACATATTATAAAAAATAAGATTATATTTGTTTCTATTTATTTGTAATTTGGTTATTTAATCAATATTGGAATAAATTAAGCGAACTACGAACTACGAATATGTCAACAATTAACAATGAACTGGATGCAATAAAATTAATAAGTATTGCTTGGTTATATTAATTATAACTTGATGAAGCTTAACGCTTCAAAAGAAATATTTAATAACTGGAAAATTCGGTATTTGAATACTCAATAACGAACTACAGTCAATCTTTTGACATCAGTCGCTACACGCATCCAATTCGCTAGACTGTAACATGCCATACTAACAGTGAGACAGTTTCATAAATTCCACTCACTCACCTGCGGCCTACTTGCGCGCCCTCGCTCCTATCTTACAATAGATTCTGGACGCGCTTAGCGAAATAACCAAATGTGTTGACAGACATATCGCTACTTGTGCCTGTACACTTAGTGTGGTGTAATTCAAAATTATAATCACTGCACCGGATTAAAAATGGATATTTCTTGCGACCCTTTCAATGATAAAATGTGTAAACAATGAAATTTTTATGGATCAATTTTTTCGTGGAATGTCAGCAACAGCGGATTTACGGTGCGTTAAACGTGCATTTTACCTGTTTGTCCAATTAATTTGTTTTATGTGTAGATCATAATTCAGGTGAAGAGCTAGGTTTCCCCGATGAGAATGATAAGTCCCGTATACATTAATGAAACATCATGGTGTTGAAACGCACATTTTTTATTTATATTTTTTTAAATATTTGAATAGAGTAGCAAACGAGCAGGTAGCAGTCACAAGTGGCTGCTCCCGCCCATGGACATCTGTAACCGACTCCTACCATAGCTGTAGGGACTGTTAGTGTGAATTTAGTTAGTATAAGATGTTAATAAGAATTAGTTGGTGAGTATTCTTTAGTAACAGGACTGCAGGAAAGGGACGGTTAGTGATATTAGTCCAGTTAGTATCTGTTAGTAGATGCAGTTAGTAAGTGTAAGTAGTTACCCTGCCAGAAGTCGGTCACAAATGCGTTGCTACTCTTGAGGACTAAGATGGTCGTCTCTGGTATAAAAGTGGACCGGCAACCACACCCTTCGGACCGAAACACAGTTGAACCAACTGCTTCACGGCAGAAATAGGTGTGGCGGTGGTACTTCTCCGGGCGAACCGTATACAGGTTCTACCACATAAAATATTACTCTACTACCTCTAGGATCTTAGAAATCTTTTTGTTTAAGCGAACAATGTTTCTTAAATGTCGCGGTAATTAATTTTTGTGGAGCCAGTCAACGTGTCAGCTGCGACCAGGTGCAGACGTCTAATATTGTAGAGTAAACTAATACGAAACCCATGACTAATGCGTTCGTACGTGAGCCAAAATCTCGACCTCACGTTTACAGTGCACTTCGCATAATGGACAATGCGCCCTAAAATAGTACCTAAATTTACAGCTGTTATAATATGATAGTTTTCTCCATGTCTATGAAGTATCAGCATCAAGTTTCTTATGATAAAGGTATAGTTTCGAATTTTAAAAAAGACTGTATATTGCATAGCAAGATATAAATGACATACATATATGTCTAGTTACTTTTTTGTATCATTGTATGTTATAATTTCTATCAATTATTCTTATTTAACTGTCTAAATGTAAATTCTTATGTTCATTACTATAATTGGAGTAACTCGGTCTATTTACTTAATAATTAAAAAAAAGCACTCATAGTAGCGATTCACGGATCAATGTCATTATCAATGATGTTTACGTACTAATTGGTGCATACTATCGCGAGCGTCATTCAATTAGTATCTCTGATCTGTTTTATTACGAAAAGTGTATGCACTCAGGGTTAGTGCATACGTTTTAACAGGCCTTTAAATGGATATGATGTAAACCAACAATACACTGTAGTTTAAAACGAATCCTATGTTCTCGAATGCAGTAATATTTTGCAATAATAAGTGATAGATGTCTAAACAATCTCTTCGCATACAAGTTTGTAAGATAATTACTTTAGTACAATCTTTATTTTATTACAAAATACAGATCTATATGACATTATTACCTATGTACATGATTTAGGATACTCGGTTGATAATATAATGTAATATATTAAATCTGTGAGGATTTGAATCGTAGGAATAGAAGGCTGAATTTCAAACTAATCGGCTGTCATTGCTTGATATTAATTTAATGAAACAAATGTTGATTACAATGCCAACCTTAGATGGCTTCAACGAATGAACACATTGTACCAAGGCGATGGAAAAATGGCTTACCGCACGCTTCTTTTTTCAATCGGAATTTTGACTCGATTTGTTACTATAGTCAAGGAAAACATAGAGATAATCTACAGGTTTTATTTATTTATTTACGTTATTTAAACTCTTTATTGCACCTTTAAAATAAAAGAAACAATGGGCGAGCTTAATGCCGCGTGGCATTTTCTGCCAGTTAACCCTGGGTGGATGAGGAGAATTTAGTTTTAGTATTTTTCACGTGCGAATTCTGCCAACTTGATCTTGGCTACACTGGTTTTACCATTTTCCTTTCTGAGAAGAGAATCGGCAAGCTTATCCGGCAATGGAATGATAAAACCCTCAACCCGGTAACGATGAAGATAAAGATTACAAGAAGTTTTGAGTGGCCGTTCACAGATCGATAGATGTTGAAAAAAAAGCAAATTTATTGCTCACGCTCGGAATTGGAATGGTAAGGCGCAGTTGAAACCTAAAATAAAATTTGGCGTCTGGCCATCGATTATAATTATCGTGGGAGTGCCAAAATGGTGCCACATACCATCTGTGGCGTTAATAGATAAAGAAATTTATCTAACTTTTCTCAGAAACTTTAACATTTGGTAATTTGGAAACTAGAAAAGTAGGTATGCTGCGAGTTTAGCTACTGAAAGTCTATTTTAGGTCCTCAGCTACCAATCGTACACGGAATGAGTGCAAATATGTAAAATGCCTGTTAAGCTTTTCAATGAACATAAATTAGAATTTATAGATAGCTATAAAAAAAGAGTATTTTTCCAACTTCAAGTCATTTTAATATTAAATAAAATGTACATACGTGCAAGGTAATCTAGGTATACTTTGAAGTGCTTGTAACAGCTACAGGTCTGGAAGAAAATTCTTGGGAGAAGAAAGAGTAGCTACTTTTGTGGCGCCCTCTGTGTCGATTGCTTTATGTATTTTACTTGTGATATATTGTACTTGTGAGTATATAATAAATAAACGAACAAATACAACTATATACAGTAGACAATGAACGTTAGGAACATTATGATAAACTCAAAGACTTTACATGTCTGACCCAATATTGCCCTTTAACAATAGCTATAGGTGTATATGTAAGGTGGTACATATTTCGAACACAATGGTAGTTTCGACCTGCAGGTGCTTTTCATGTATGATGATAAATAATTGTTGCGTAAATTCCTCAAATCGACGACAAGAGAAATATAATGAGGACACATATTGTACATATACTTGTTAATAAAAAAAATATCGCCTATTGCAATTAAAATTAAACGAGTTATATTCGCCTGAGCAGGTGGCTAAACGCACTAGATTCCTGAACGGCTGTTTATGTGTATTAATGTAGGCGTGATCTCACTCCACAGGCCGAGAGTTCCCGAACCGACCTTCACACGCGATATGAGCATGGCTGAGAACGGGTAAGTTTACGGTTGTTTTCTATTACCCTTAGAAGAAAATATTTGATTTATATTTGATTAAAACTTACGATTACTAAATAATATAATGAATGATGTATGGACTTGAACAGATATTATATGGCTGAGAGTTTGTTAAATATTCAGGAATTAGGATATACCTATGTAATTTCTAGTTGTGTACATTAGTTTGGGACAGTTCATCAACATCAGAGCTGAGTCTCTCCGTCTATTAGACACAATTGAAGTTGTCATTCTGGATAAAAATAACGCACGCTTTGGCCATTTTCCAGGTACGGACCAGCGTCCGTCGGACACATGGGAAGAATCCCGAACTTTGGCAAATCACAAGTAAATGTGAGTATTTTTGTTTATTTTCTTTATTCCTTTCTTTGGAAAATACTATTTGTTGGTGAACAAGAATGGATGAATTTTGCACTTCGAATTTTGCAGTGTGGATGTATAAAATATCAATGTGCCTACCAAATATTTTCTAATTCCATATTATAATACAATAATAATAGCTCTTTAGTTATGTAATTCATCGTTTATTAATTTAATAACGGTCTTAATTTGTTAACAAATTATATTTCCAGCCAATGGGCGTCGCTGAGCCGCCGGCATGTATTCAGAACGCCATGATGACAAAGGACAAGAAGCCGTTTACTTACACTCCTGGAGGTCTGGATCTCTCGCAAATACGAACCCCTAGTATGGCAAGAAGAATGGCGAGGCAACGATCTTTGGAAGAGCAAGAACAAGCTTATGCACAACAACAGACAAATAATAACGGTGGTTATCGACCACAAGGGGGGCCTGCCCCCCCACCACCGCCCCCACCTACTGCTCCAGCACCTCCGCCACCTCCGCCTCTTGTTATTCAAGCACCAAATGCTAAAGCGCCGAAACCAATAACCGTAGGGGAAAGACCCGAAATTGTAATACCCGAAAACCCCATTGGAATGCTAAGAAAAACAAATAGTCCATACCACTGGGAATCTGAGAAGGAGCAAATGCAGCGCATGGGACCAGTACCCAAATTTGTAGAGAAAGTACCGTCCCCGTTAACAGTTAAATTACCGGCTCATAACGTTCCCAGTTATAATTCTCCGCAAGCACAAAATAACTTCCAACGACAAAATTATCCTTGCGGAAATCAAACCAATCAAGCTCCTGAAAGTCCTTTACATAAACCGGCAGCTCAGTATGCACATCAAAATTCAAATTCTCCTAACGTAAATGGATCACCACAAACACGGGAATTATTGCAAAGACAAGATTCACTGTTTAATAAAAGTCCACAACCTTTTGGAAATCAGTCGCCTATTCAAAACAGTTCACCGTATTCGCCAAGTCCCGGTGTTAACTGGAGACAGCCGGAAAAACGGGACTCCGCTTCTAACACAGCTAGTAACAGTCCCCAATCACCTCATGCGAACAGAGGACCATTTTCACCAAATATTCAGCAAAGTCCCGGAGGGTATCAAACGACTAGTAACGCTGGTTTTCACACTCTTCCTAGGGTCGGTCAAAGGAACCAGGATAACTACGTCAATAATGTGTCTAATAACTATACCAACGGAAAAGAGGTATCCCAAAATAGTCCAAACGTCCAGTCTGGAAATGCAACACCGTGGCGGACAAATACAGTAAATAGACACCCACGTGGGACTGAAAATCAACCCAATACTTATTATAATAACCAAAATGCTAATCAACAGTCTTATAGCCCTCCGTGGAAGGCTAACGATGGTAACAACAATCGTACTGAAAACAGTTATAATTCTCCATGGAAGCAAGAAAATAAAGTTGGACCTCAACAGCAATCGTACAACCCTGGATGGGCTGCATCACATGACTCTAATAATAACAGAATACAAGATAACAATAATGCACCCTGGAGGTCGCAAGAGACTAATCAGAGATCTCCACCAACGTCTCAAGAACAACCACGTTACCAATCGACCATATCTATTCCTGTATCACCGAAGAAACATAATACGCAGCCCGAATATAATAACAATCCGTCACAAAAAGAAGCCGTGTATGTAAACCAAGAACCAGTTTTCTATTGTCCAGATAGTCCAAAATCGATACCGCCGTGGGTTAAAACGCAGAAGGAAAAGACTAAAACGCCTCCTCCTGTTTGGGCCCAACGACCTTTAGAAGGTAGGAGAAGTATACCCAGAGAGCTCGCTACTCCTCCTAGAGAATCTAATCCTGAACCAGAATGGATAAGAAAGAGCAATGAAATGCAACGTGGAGGACGCGAGGTGGTCAGTCCACCTAAATACCAACAAACTGCCCAGCCAAATTGGTCAACTCGACCATCGGAGAACGTTAAAAGTTTACCTAGGGACAGCAATATTCAGGGAAGTAGAATAATACCAATTCAAATGGAAGTCTCAAGCACAGAGACAAGGGATCAGAGCAGACAGGGAGGTCAGCAACCTCAATTGAGAATAGTTATTGATATGAAACAAAACCCTGACGCGAACCATCAAGGAAGAGCACAGGTTCCTTTCTCACAGCCAACACAGCGCATCATGAGAGTATTGTCGCCGCAACTAGTCCGATTTGACGAGGGGCCCACACAAACAGACTTGCCTAGTTTGAACAGAAATTTACAGAACAACCAGGACAATCAGCCAAAGACTCGAATAATACCGATTCAGATTGAAGGTGCGGGCAATGGTGGCGCAAACAAAAGGTAATTTTAGCCTAGTTTTATTACTTATCAAATATGACATGATGATTTAGAACACACGGGTTCGCTTTTTAGACCGATTGAGGAATTTATGTACACGTATGCAATTCTTGAATTTATATTTGTCCTTGCACTAACGTGATTCAGTAAGCATTGACACCGGTATAAAGTCTTAGAGAAAATTATTAGACGGAAACTTTTATTACATGTATGTTGTATATCATTATTTTCAGCTTCGGTGGGCGGTACTAAGGAAGCTGTGTGCATTATTCAAAGTAAACACAATTTTATTGCACCACTTCTTTTTACGCGATGACTAAGTGTGACGCTTGCTATATATTTAGCATCTTTTCGCTTTCGGAATGAGCGCTAATTCTCTGCGTATCACTAATCGAATCATTTTGCTTCGCCTTGTAATTGGCTGATAAAATATTGTTTGTAGATCGTGTTTTCATGTATTTAGCTAGAATTACTTCACGTTACGATTTTTCCTCGACTCCTTCAATTAAAAAAAAACGCAAAAAAGCGTTTACAGTTATGAGATCTTAATGAAAGGTTCTTAACTTAAATCTTAAGAGATTTAGAATTGTTTATATAAAATGACTTCGTTGTTATTTTGCTGATTCATGTGTGGCCTTCTATTCCTACATTATTTATTACATAGATTTTATTACAGAATTCATTATATATCTTATTCTTTTCCTTTACCATATCCATAGCCCATTCTATCTGAAATTTTTAAACTCAAGTAATTATTCAACAACTCGTATAAAGCGTTAGTATTCTTCTTTCGTGGAGTTTTTTTTTGTCAATTTTATGTATATTACATTCCATTTCTAATTCTTAACTTTTCATTAATTATTAAATCTTATCTCAATGCTTTAGTTTTAATAGTTTTAATGAATTTGTCGTATAAGACCTAAACTTTAAATGTAAATATTTTGTTAATTGTAAATAAGGTGAAGAAATGTGGACATTTTAGGAAATGTAAAAACATTATAATAATATATTTTTGTTTCTGATTTCTAGCGTGTACTACCACAACTTCGCACAGGAGGCTTCGCCAAGACAGTCGAAGGCTTTTAGGGTCCTGCAAGTAATCACTGGAACTGAGGGCATGAATGATTATAATCTTATAGAAGAACACCACGGGTTCTCTGACCTTTAGGCATTTGAATTTTGTTGTAATTGACAATAATACCAAAATTATAAAGTACATTTTATTTAATTCGTATTTTACGTAATGATATTTGTAAACACAACTAATTTAAACTTAGGTATTTATACTGTATTTAACATACACAACTATTGTCATTATCATTTTTATTACCATAAAAACGTTTAGAAGTTTACATAGTGAGCTTATTCCGGTAAAAATTATTATTTGTAACTTAATAATTCATATCAATTTTTACTAATAACACATAACAATTAAAAAATTTAAATTTATAATAATATAATTATTTTAAGTAAACGAATAAATATATTAATCGAAAAGAAATCGGTGACGAAAATATTGTTATGTTTAAGATAAATGCTTATTTTGTGATTATACTAATGCTCATGTAAGAAATACGGCTAACAAACCAAAGAATAACTTAAGAAGGTAATAATTTATTTATTACTAGTTAATATAATTTATTTATTCTAAAGGTTGCTATAAGTTTCAATATCTGATTAAATTAATGTGGATAATAAGTTACCATTGTTGTTATATAGAATTAGATATACTTAATAAAATAAAATTATAAATTGCGATTATATTATTGTGAAATATGTATTTACATTTCCTCATAATGGGATCTAATTATATTAACAAATCATTTATATTAACTGTATTGATATCTAATATTTAATTGTATTTGTATATTTAATGTATCTATTTAGTTAGTACTTTGTGATATTTTAATGATTAAAAAATATGAATATAACGGCTCAGTATTTATTATTAAATTTACTTAATAGCTGTCATAATACATATATACATGTCTAGTCTATATATAATTTACATATTATGTAGTAATGTAGAATATCTATTACAAATATAATTTGGATAATGTGTTTTATTATTTATTTTATGCTTATGTATTCATTAAATATTTATTAACCACCAATAAACAGGCATAACCACGACTGCCTAGTAGCATTCTCCATCAGCCTACCTGTTGATTAATTGTATAATAATATTATTAAAATTATCATGTTTATAAAATAAATATAATTTAAAAAATAATCTAATTGTTAATATTGTATTTACAACATAACTATTTTAATTATTTATGATTTAATTTATGTAATAACAAGTGTGGCCAGTGTTATAAGAGACCCGTGTCCAACTGAAAACCAACTAACAAATTCCAACTCACATGTTCAAATAATTAACTTTTAAAATTTCCCGTCTCCGGTTTGTGTTTGTTATTAACAAAAGTAATGCATAAATTCTACTGTTTTTGCTATGTGATATTTTCTGTTTTACCGTTAAATATTATGTGGTGCATCATTAAAGGTCATCCAGTATTATTTAATTAAATGTTTATAATACAGTGTGATCGTCCTTATTACCGTGTGGTTATTGGCTATTCACACGATTATAATAAATAGTACGATTGATTGATATTCAATATATAATATGTTTGCAATAACGACATAGATTATTTGAATCTTTAGCGGTAAATATCACATAGCAGGAATGAGTAGGCATACAAGGGGTGGCAATCTAGTCAGTGTGATCTTTGAAAAAATGTATGTAAGTATTATAAAATTTATTTTATACGATTTTACAAAATTATTAAATATACTGTTAATAATAAGTTATCATGTTATATGTAATTCTGTTGTA
The DNA here is from genome assembly GCA_018246895.1 of Aspitha aspitha aspitha. NCBI lineage: Eukaryota > Metazoa > Arthropoda > Insecta > Lepidoptera > Hesperiidae > Aspitha > Aspitha aspitha. Next base: position 225 of record DWGJ01000847.1, on the reverse strand, counting down.
ACTAAGAACGAATTAGATTTTTTGTAATAAATAATTTTAAAGCATACCTACTGACTTTTATTTTTAAGTCTAATTTTATTGTATAGCACAGCATTATTGCATAGCATTGATGAATGAATGTATAAAAGTATCTTTGAAATAAAATGGTTTAATAAAGTGAAAATTTAGTATGACTATCACATATTTAATTAAGCATCATCTCAACTTGGAACTCCTGAGAGAAAA
>DWGJ01000846.1:0-24396 GCA_018246895.1 Aspitha aspitha aspitha | reverse complement strand
ACAGCACAGATCATCTTGGTTTTTTTTTTGTATTATTAACTGTGGTCACTATTATTGTTAAATTTTCAAATGTTTTTTTTGTAGCATTCTTTCTTTTTATTTTTTTATATTTCTTTAAAAGGCATTTTTTTTATTGTTTCGTGTTTTTTCGTTTGTTTGTATTTTTTTACTGTACTTTTTATGTAAATAGCTTAGTTTTTTGTCTCACTTTTTAGTTCAATTTTTTTATTCTTTATGTTTTTTTTTTCTTGTATATTATGTGCTGTCCTAATACGACAAATAAATATTTTCTTTCTTTCTTACTTTATTTCTAAAACATTCAATCTTTCGCACCTAACTGATGGTGCGTTAGTGCGTCGAGCGTACTTCGTCAGTTCCGTCGGACGCATATTCCGACAGATGTGGGCCTACCCTTATGCTTTGAAAACGTCAATTTATGTTAACTCGATTTATGGCAACTCGATGCGTTACTGTCGCCCGTTGACGCAAAGAACCAGCCCGATATCCGGCATATCGGTGGAGTGGCGCCTGAACCTGACAACCTCAAATGAAAGCGCGAGAATTTTTGAAGTTGTTTTAGTCGAAATAACCAATTTATTTCACCACTTAATGTACGAGGAAAAATTATAAACGGAATTTTTTCACTTTGATCGACGAGCTGTCATCTACAGACGACAAAAAAAATTCTAACTACGTATCTTTTTTGGTGCTGTAATTTTTATTAATTTAAAGAAATTTGTACTTCAATTCAATGCGTCCTTTACCTATCTTCAATAATCTTCAAGAAATAATATTCTGACTTCAAAGTTCGGGTTCCAAGGAAGCACCTTCAAAATGCTATATAACTACATTGATAGAGTTCTTCATGACAATATTTGATTACAGTTTGAGCATTTCAATGCAACGTTGACGTCGGCACCGGTGAACGTACCTCGCCAATTGTGTCACAATACCGAATACATAACAATGGAGTCGCCGTTGATAGCTTTGTGCGCCGCCGAACAGTTACTCTGTGAGCTACTCCACGTCTTTTGTTGTTCGCATTGTGACTACGTGGTACGGTACCCTATTGTCGGTTGAATGATTTCGACGTATATATACAAAGTTACTGGGTTTTTATATTCTGTGACGTGAATTATTTATCTGTGTTATTTTTTATTTGCCTTTGTTTTTCTTGCAATGAAATAATTTCTATTTGACGTTTGTATCAATGCGTTTTTTGTGTTTTCAGCTGTAGGAGATTTTGTCAGATACCTCGCAGTTAGTTCTGTATGATTTTGTCCACATGATTTACACTGTTGGATCACTCCTGAATTGGAAGAAGTATGTGTAACGTAATGGATCATTTATCGATATCAGGATAAGGCAAAGTGTAGCCTATTGGTTTGAAATACAACGTTCCATTCCGGGGGGTCTGGTTTCACCTTGGCTTGTGACATACTGCAACATGGCTAACTTTATTCCAAATTTCTTATTAAAAGAGTGCTGGGAATTTTTTTGGCCGGCTTTCTTCTTCTGGTCTACTATAGCCTGAGGGGCGCACAAAGCCGAAGTACGATGACTAAACATGACCTTCATTGAGTGTATGTATATACCGCATAATGAATAAAAGAATATGAATTTGAATTTGAATATAAAAATTACGTATTGAATGTACATACATACATACATACGTATCGTCACGAGGTAGGCAGAAAGCATCGAAATTAAAAATTAAGAATTACGTATTGAATGTGTAAGGTTGTAAACGTTAACATTTATCCAATTCTTTTTAAATCATATCACATAACGGCAACCCTATTCTGATCGTCAAAAGACAGCCATTCACGCGCGTAATTAGCACTCGTCGCGCGACAATGCGATTTCCCCGACAATAGACCGCTCGGAGAATGGGCCCCCTAATCCGCTTTTTATGGACTATGAACGTTCGAAATGACTACTAGCTTCACAATTTGGATTTGCTTCTTATTACAGAACTGTTATAATACGCGTGAAATAAAATTCCTTTGGCCGTGATCATCTCACTTCGTTTATTTTCTTTTTCATTTTATTACCAATTACATAATATTTTTGTTGTTTCATAGTAATAAAACTATATGTTTGTTACGCTTTCTCAATATAAAACGCGAAACAAAAGTGAGTAAAACAGAATTTGTATTTCCATTTATTCTGGAACTAGGTATATCATTTATCATCTCACGTGTACCTAATATTATTTTTAAACGAAGCAACTGTGTAAAATCATTTTATTTTTTGCTGATGATACGATGTACGTAAGTACATAAATACCATAATAATTATTAGACATTCATAGTACCTAATAACTGTAATGTTTCGCGATAATTCCAAACATCCAAACACAAAAAATACTGTTTCTTGCCGCGCAAATATTTGTCCGTGGCACGAATCGAACCAACATACGACCAAAGGCAAAAACCCTCAAAACACCGTCAATTTCTATACACAACATAACATAATAACCGAATATGTCGAAACATAACACCGACTGATAACGACACACCACAGACTACTTAATTCTTTGTGACACATTTCCTGTTCATTCAGAACGTCACAATGGCGGTCGGCGGGCTGTCAATCTGACAGCAGAATAACAAGCTCGGCTTACGACAAACATTGGACAATGGGGGATTAAGCCGACAAAAAATATTAACTCTGAACACATAAGAAGCTGTGTCGCGAGCACAATGCGACACGAGAGCTTTACGAAAAAGAGTATTAATAGTTATACGATATTTGGCAGTCAATATTCTTTTGTTAACAAAAACGTGCAATAGATTTGTCCTTTAATATATTTATGTCAATGCTTAAATGGCGTATAGTCATTACTAGCTTTCGCGATCAACTAAGAAATGTTTTAAATCTTAACGAAGGAAGTAAATCAGAAATTTCAAAGCGATGGATTCTCCTATAATCTTTCCATCTTTATTCGGATTCTATTTATCAATTTCGGATAGAATTTCCAAAGGTCCTTTCTTAATGCTCTAATGATTGACTAATTATAAATGACTAATAAATCAATATATTATAGTCCTGTATATTTTAAATATGTAATTACATTATTACTTAGAACTTTAGTTACAAAGTAATCCACTGAATAAGTAGCCAGTGAATAATTTATGCGTACAGTGGCTTCCAAAGTTCACTCGGCCGTGACCCAGCTAACAAATATGTAGATCTTATTTACAGATTGACCACTGTTTTCATAAAGCAGAAACGGGTTTGAATACGAATGAAGCAAAAAAGCATTTTTCTATAAAGAAATATATGTTTAGTATGCAATTTTTCCGTCGTGCGTTGCGACCATACTTTGGGAATCGCTGTATTACAGTAGTTATAGAATTTTCTATTCGCTTTGTAAAACTCGGTAGGTAATTATCGGCCAATGAGCGGCGTGTACGCGATATTTTTAAATTGACTGATAATTGCAGGTGGGATCGCTACAAAACGAAGTTGTTCCGTTTCATGGAACAACAGTCTACACGTGTCCTTGCTCTCGTCAATTAACACGTCAATAACATCTATTGACAGTTAGTGCGCGTTTTCTAGCGATATATGGATACTATTTTATTTGGGATTCATTTATTTAAACGCATGAATTAACTATACTGACGCCCTTTTACATTCAACATTTATCTAATTTTAAGTATGCGATTAAGATGTTCATGCAATTTTGCTGATAATGCGTACACAATAGGTAAGATGCGTACTAATAACTGAATATATACACCTTATAAAAAGAAAGAAAATATTTATTTAGCGTGACACGCAGCTACATATAACAGAGGTATAACCTTAAAAAAAACAATATAGCTGGGTTTTATCAAAACATTATAGCATATTATATGAAAAGAACAGTACATAAGTACGTAACTACGTCAGCCAATTAAGCTTTCAACGGTACGACAATACAAACAGACATCCTACATATAGATACACATCGATTGACACGACAATCATAGATTCAATAAGTCATAATAATAGCAGCTGCCAACAACGAGCGGGCGGCCATTATGTCGTTTGAAAATAATAATGCGACGACGAAATGATGTGTCAATTATAATGCTCGACTAGCAACCGAGTGTGCTACTTAAAAATGTATGCTGACGTGGTCTTTTATAGCGTTGCCACGGGCTTTTCTAAACAGGCTTTGCTATCACATCTGCTATATAATATCCGTAGGATGGTGTTGTCATACTCATCAGATTATCGATAATCTTTTTTGGCGCAGACAGCAAAGCTCTGGAACTTCCTATAATTACTGGTTTTTAATTTGAGGTTAGTCAAGATAAGAGTGAATACTTACTTTCTAGGCGAGCGTGCTAGACAAGTCTATTATTATCTAATGCGCGGCTGTACAGAAGGGGTGGAACAAATGAAAATATCTACCAATATTATAGCTACTATTTACTACAACTGAATGGTCAAAACAAGGGTTGAAATGTATCGACTAAGGCGGGACACAAGATTTAATATTTATATTAGGAGGACCGTTGGGATTCATAGACGAACATGCTTAATGACGATATCAAATAATCACAAGAAGTGTAAATAAACAATTTGGTAATGACTACGGTGTAGGTCGCAAACCGACATTTAAATTATTAATAAAATTGATTTCTAAAGCGACCATAAATCCGAAATAAACTCTTTAAAATATAAAACCTTGCAACAATAGCTAGATTTGGCTTAACTGCGGCTAAAATTTAAATTGTAAATTCACTTTAATAGTGAAAGGACAAAGCACAATAAATAATAAATGAAGGTCTCTTAAAAGTATATACCTATTTATTGTTATATGTAGCTTACGTCACTGCTCGACCACGTATTAATCATTCATGTCCATGAATACATTTACCTTTTCATTTTATAAGAGCATAACATGCAAAGTAATTTGTTTGCTAATGCATTCGCTCAGGCGCTTTGCGGACACGAAACGTTTTTAATAGTGTTATTGTTTTTAATATTTATTTTCTCAATAACGAATTTAACTAATTACTTATAATTAAACATGGCATCATACATAGTTGTCATAAGTGCGTAATTAAAACGACTGATTGAAACTTTTTTGCTATAATTGTGTCTGTGATTTTGAAAAATTACACGTTGATTCCACTTTAATCAACCGTGAGTTCAGTTTTTAATATTTCCCAATTAAACGAAGTATCTCAAACCAATGTTTATAACGCCATCAAGAAGCCATAAAACTGCACACGGAGTGCCGGCAGCGCTCGCACCCATGTTTCACTCCACAACAGGCTTGTCACGTTACGCTCTTAAGAATTTATAACGACGTAACTTGAAAATAAAAAACGATCGCTAGTGTCGGATTTACGGAGGCGGCCCCGCGCCGGGACAGAGCGTTTCATCAGGTAATAAAACATTCTGCGGGGTTACTTTTCAGAGTGAAATATGGGGTTAGGTCGGGCAGAGCGGCCGGGGTCGGCCATACATCACCGCGTAAAACAAGGATTACTCTAACATCGACTGGGGCTTGTAATGCGGCCGGCTTTTGCGCTGATGCTAATTTTTGCCCGGATTTGCATTCTAACCGCGGCGTGATTTCTGTTGAATGTCGCCGAACGGATACTATCTGTTGAGTTGGTGCTTAAGAAACTGTTCTTTGTATAACGCGTTCGCAGCTTGTTTTAAATGGGTACCATTTTTTACTACGTGACACATTGCCTAAACGGGAAAGTTGTATCATGCATGCTTAGAAAAAGCTTTTCTTTGAAGTCAACAAGGTTAAGGTTAGACTTTATTAACTTTATCCGTCGTATTTCTAGACCTACAAGTATTCATCATAAGGAATAAAAGAGCCCTATATCCAGCAATATAACACCAGTTGATTTTAATGATAATAATAATATAGGACATCTTCACACCCGGCCATTTGATCCCACATTAGGCCGAGCTTGTTCTTCGATGCTCAGACAGGCGACACTTTACGTATAGATAACACGTGTTTATCACACAAACATTTGTCTTGAGTGGGAATTGAACTCTCAAACTGTCGAATCGTCGGGTAACGGGTAATGCGAAGTCGGTCAAATTTCCAAAAATATAACAACTTTATTGATCCGACCACAGAAACATACAAAAATACAAAGGAAAAAATAATAATATTAATAATAATAACAAAAGAAAAAAATTTAAAACAAACAACAAATACACTTTTTACAATAAATAAATGTCTCTGAGTCGGTCAAAATACACCACACTCAGTCTCACCGTGGCGAACCAGGGCCACTGGTTTTCAGTGTGGCCCCTAATTCCGTCGCAGTTCGGTCTTGGTGACAGACTAATAGATTAAGAAAACATTAAAAAAAAGAAATATGACAGCTAGAAGTCGGTAACCCGTCGCGGGTCAAATGCATATTGATCCCGGAAAGAGCAAATAAGCCCGCTAACGTAGATCAACGTCCCCGGGCTAGGCGGCCCGGGTGTCAAGTGTGGAATGAATTTGTCCGCCCGTGATTCCCAGGCCGCCCCGCAATATATCACTCGAGTTACACGGAACGAATTTCGCTGAATTTATTCAGTGCCTTTCACGTTTCTATGTCTGGAGGAATATTGTTTTCGACGTATATTGTTCAACTGGAGACCAGTCTCCCCTTATGATAGGTGTTAGATACTCTACCACGCTGGCCAAGTGCGGACTTCACACACCTCAGTAAAATTTTGAATTTTATGACATACCTACTTTAAAGTGGATAGGTTATCACGATGAGATGAGATTAGATGAGATGAGATGAGATGAGATGCGATTTTCGATCGCCGTTATGGCGAGCAATATTTCAGTTTTAATAGAACTATACAATTGCTTATATTCCATACAAAATTGTAAGTAAACAATAACTACAACTGCACGAAGAGAGTATGAAGATGAAAGTATCAATGGAGAGGAAGCACGTCAAGTCTAAGAAAAGAGATTAAACACTGCCGACCCCGTTAATAATAATTACAATTACAGCATTAAATGGTTTACATCAACCCAATAGTATGAAAAGCTTAGTAATTACACTTGATCTTTTGTGAGGGCTCGTAAGAATGTTTCCTTTTTGAATGACTCGAGTGAGATCGCCGTCCGTCCCGCGCCCCTGGCCCCGCGGTTAAAGGTCGTGTCCGTGTGATTTATCGCTTGATGAACAACTTCCTTCATAAAACGCGGCGCGCCCGCTGACTCCCTCTTTATTTCATTTCGTCGACCTCTGCTCCTCACCCCGAATTCTATTCGCCATTAACGTCTTCACGCCGCAAACGTGATAGCCGTGCGTCTGTCTGTTTAACAACTGTGTGCCTATACCGAGTTTTTCAAATCTGCTCGATCGTGATAGCGAAAACTACAATTTGTATGGGAATTGAAACAGCGCCAACTGGTGCCAGTTACGGGTACCAAATTTTTGCGATAGTTTTTTGAGCGCCCAACAGCGAGCATTGAATGTCAAGTGTTACTTGTCAGTGAGAACATTGTCGCATGTGATTGGATGATTCAAAAGCGTTAATAGTAACGCTTAGTAATTCTATTAGCTTACAACGGTTAAGTTACAGGGAGTTAGATGAGTTGATTAAGCTCACGGCAGACAATTTGATTACCTCATCTTTCCATAAACGTCACTCTGAGCAGTGGAATATCACATATTAGCATATTCGCTTCAGAACACGCTATGCTACCCTGTCTCTCAATTAAAATAATAATATTATAAATCTTTATTTTGTCTATACGAGTACACTGCTGCTTTAGCACTAGAGATTACCTATTAAGCATAGTCTATGCTTGTGGCAGGCGGCTCCACTCTTCCATAACAATTTTTATAGACCAAAAATGCATATAAAATTAATATAAAGTTAATAAAAGAAAAAAAATGAAAAAAAATATAATGTAACATAGCTATTTTTGATTTTGTGAGTCAATTTATGTGTGTGTGTGTGTGTGTCAATTGTATATTAAATAACATAAAATTGTTTTTATTTGCTTTACATATAGATTTTAACACATTTTTGTGATTATGGATAATATTGGGGATAACCCCTTCTATATAGAAGCCCACGAAAAAGTTCCTTTTCCGATCTTTGGCCTCGTGGTGTAGTGATTAGAGACGTCAACAGAGAAACACGAGGTTGTGGCTTCGAACCCCATCCAAAACCAACATTTGTGTGATTACTGCATTTGTATGTCATCTGGGTTTAAAAGAATCTATTTCAGTATTACATACTATGCAGTATGTATGCTTTTCAGCTATCCAATACTATAAGACTAAGTTATAAACAAACTACTTATTGCTCTTAACTAGGCTAGATCGTAGTCTCATAAAATGCCCCAGTCACTTTGTAATTATAAAAAAAACACCGTCCAATGACCGTAACACAAGCATTTAATTTATTGTTAAATCCGCGTCCGCGAGTAAATAAATATTTTCCCGTTTTTGCAACATTTGTCATTGCTATTCCACCCCTATTGGTTATAGCGTGATGTTATATAGCCTATAGCCTTCCTCAATAAACGTACTATTCAATACAAATACAATTTTTCTATTGGAACCAGTAGTTCCTGAGATTAGCGCGTTCAACCAAACAAACTCTTCAGCTTTATAATATTAGTATAGATGTAATATTGGTTAAAATCTGTTTATTTCTACATATATAAGAGTAAACAAACGTAGTTATATGAAGTATCTTTGTACGTTATACTCGTGTATGTTATACTATTAGACTTTTATTTCACCATGTCTTTGTCGGATAAAAATGTCGTCTTCTGTAATTATGCTGCTCAGGATTTACGGTACACAAATAAGAACAGGCTTGGGTTTGAAAATAGGGTACAAGTTCAACATGGTTACCTCATGGATTTTTTCATATAATTATGCCATTGTAATACAAGATAATGTGGATTGAATTACAATAGCTTGTTTGAACAGCTTTTCACTGGCTTTGAACATAATATGTTTTTGCATCAACCACCAGGTTACCTACTTAGTGTTGTTTTTTCGTTGCAATATACCGGTACTCTCTCGAGAATGAACCTTTTAAGCGTTATTATTTTAGGCGCGTTCCTTACGGTAGCCGCAGGAGAGAGTAAGGAACTTACCTATAAGATTTAATTTAAAAAAATGTATTTGTTGATCCTTTTTAATGTCTTAATTTTGCTGTAAATTTTTCTTTACCGTTGTATGTTTTTATCATTTTTTAGATGGACTTTAATTATTTTTATCATTCTTTCTATTAATATTTTATATCATTTCCAACAGCTCCGTGTTGCCCGTTTCCACATGAAACATACACGGAAAAAAAGCCAAAGTGTCCTTCAGATAAATGTTCATCAATAACGGCATCGTGCGGGCCCAACACTACCACAGCTCCCGGCTGTATCTGTGATTCGGGATACCTGAGGAAAGCTGACGGAGAACCGTGCGTCCCGATTTGCGAGTGCCCCGAACTAAAAAATGCTCCAGAATGCCAAAAATGATAACAAAGGTCTTATAAAAGACATAAAATTAAATACATTATAAAATGTACCTATTTAAAAAGTGTACTTGAACTTTGCCTTGTACCTATTTGCAAATATACTTATTTTGGGCGTTTAATCCTGTTTCCAAATCATCGTCAACTTCCTATTTTTAACCCTTTACCGTTTCCTTAAAACCCTCCAGCTCCTACAATGAGTGTTATCGTCAACTTTGAGAAAGACTGCTGTAGAAGCTTAGACCCATTCATCAAATTAAGAAGTTTTGTTACTACAAAATTTAAAGGTATCTATGTGCCTATATACATAGAATGATGTTTTAAAAATAGCGGTTGCCATTGATAACACAGGTCAACACGAATTTTGAGTTAGTTCTGGACCTCTGATTTTGATTACGTATGCCTAACTATAGAATGAAAAAATATTTTTATCTTATAAAGTTTGCTTTTGTAGACACTAGAACGAAATTTAAAATTTCGTAGGAAAGCTCCATGTCTTAATTTTGATCATATTGAAAAGGAACATATTTTATGAATTATATATTTTTATTGATTTTAATTATAAAATACGGCATAAATTAATATAAAAACACAAAAAATTAATACAAAAAAAGCTTTAAAAGTAAATACGTTTGGTTTTTCTCGTGTAAAATTCCGAACTTTCTCGTATGAGCCCCCAAATGTAATCACCCATCATGTTCTCATTATATGGTCCTTGATATCGTTGTTCAACGTTCATTATATCCTGGTGGAAGCGTTCCCCTTGTTCTTCTGAATATTCGCCCAAGTTATTTTTTAATTTATCCAAGTGCGCATGCATGTAGCATGTGTACTTTGAGTGACATTCTCCAACCCATGACTTCGAAGATGTCAATCATATTAGAAATAAGCTCTTTGTAATTCTCAACCTACTTGTTACCAAGGAACCCATAGATGACTACTTTAAAGCTGAGCCACGGTTGTTTTTCATGAGTATTCAGGAGCTGTAGAAATTCACTTGCCATTATTTTCCTTTATTTGTGGACCGACGAAAATGCCAGCCTTATAATTTTAGCCTCTGACAGTTTTGGAAAAAATGATTTTAAATATTGAAAGACCTCTGAGTGTTGACGAATTGCCTTTACGAACTGCCTAATGAGACCTAATTTTATATGCAGTGGAGGCATTAAAACATGGTCCGGCTCTACCATTGAATTATTTTTGACATTATGTTGTCCGATTTGAAACTCACTCCGTTGAGGCCATGAGTACTGCTGGTAGTGAAGTGCATCGGTTCCACTATCCCATTAGCAAAGGTAACATGGATATTTAGTGTATCCCCTTTGCATTCCTACCAGAAAACCAACCATTTTGAAATCCCCTATCACGGGCCAGGCACTATATTTAGTTTTCATTATATAGAGCACAAAAGCACACTTTATTTATTTACTGATGGATTTGCTGTTTACTTTTTGACATTATAATCAGGAAATATTCACTAAGACTCAAAAAAAAAAATTTTTTTTGTCGAATAGTGTAATCTGTTTGAATTTTGGGCCATCCCCATAAATTTATACATATCATGGTTTATTGTTGTTGTGAATTACTGTTCTGTGCTCATTGTATGCAACATTTGTGTGCTGGTTTGGTTTTTATTTATTTACCAAATACTAAAATCACTAAATGACTTCGAAGTGGCCGAAGGGGAACATACAAGGTACCAATAGGCACAAGTTTCTCTTGAGAATATGTACCTAGTTAAAAATTACTTTATCTACTACATTAAAATACTACTACTACTTTGATAGTCATAATAATAATATAAATAAAATCACTCTTCTTTCGGAATTCAATTTAAAGGATAGTATATAAAATATTATTTGTACATAGCTTATAAACCAATGGCAGTATCAATGACAGACCTTAGAAATGACAACATATTTATTTATCTACATTTACACAGGTAACAGTTACTAAGAAATAGCAAATTAAATAAGTATTTCAACATCAGTAAGTTCACTCTCTGATGGGAGCTTGACTAATCTTGGATTGACATAGTTGGGGTCAATTGGGGGCAATCCAGCTTTTTCACGTCTTCGTAATTCTAGATAAGCTTCTCGTTGGGCCCAATCTCTCATGTGTACATCTGGTGCGTAAGCCCAGGCAAATCCTCCGAAAACCATGCATAAGGTTACCGAAAAGAAAAATGATGCATGATGAGCATTAGTGTCTTCCTCTTTACTCTTGTAATCGAAACCATAGCTCACCCAATTCTTGTCCTCAGTAGTACAAGCGGAATCGACATTTGTAGTTGCTGTGTCGCTGTTTTTCTTGGATGTAGAAATAGAACGACTTATTTTACTAAAGTGATTCCAAACACACCTTTGCATAACAGGCATTTGACGGAGCTTTATTATAGCAGCCATAGTGCTTACTTTTACTGGAAATACTTATGCCAAGGTCGGCCTACAATGACAAAGCCTTTAATCTTTAAAAGAAAAACAATTCGATTTCAGGACTAATTTGAGAAAAGAATTATGAAACCGTTTTACAGATAAATTACTCCAATTTGACATTTAACGTTTATTAGTCTTCATAGATAATATTTTCCTTTAAAGTAGGTAAGTCCATAGATATATCCTAGAGTAGGGAGCCATAAGCAGGCCTGGGAGTGCGAGTGTTCAACAAGTAATAAGTGAGGGAAGATGATGAAGCATATCTTTGTCTAATCAGAGCAAAAAAGAGAGATAGATAAGTAGCCTCGTTTGCTTTGTCTTTTTTTCGATGTACACATTTTAGGCTGGCTCCCCGATCAAGTATATAATATGTCTATGGATTAATCACTCTCATGTCAATTTTTAACTTTCTATGTAGACTGTTACAAAACATTATTAACCAAGAATAAGGTATTATCTATAAAGTAACCTAATAAACAACTTTTCCTAATTTTATTATATTCAAAGATTTTTTTAAATTTTTATTTTATGTTTTCTGCCTAAACATCGATGAATATTGAAGCCCCTCTGTCCATCCCTAAGCCGCACTGTCGGTCGGTGTGTCGCTCGCCCGGCTCCAATTTTGATCCCATATGCCAAAGAGTAAAGTAATACACTGTAGATGCCATATGCCAAAGTTAGGCAGCCTAACATTTTTGGTATTTTGCAATTTTTCCTTGGTTTGCACATTTTATACTTACATTTCAAAAGCAATTGCACGACTTGCAGTGTTTCAATAAACTACCTAAAGTTTTTCTTCAAAATATTCACCGATAACAATCAGTAGATATACTATCGCTTACCATATTTATGCTGTACTGTTATTTCTACAGTCAATTAGCTTAAAGAATTAATAATGGTGGTGAGGCAGTATAATGAAGAGTTAAAATATTTGGAGAAGATCAACCCACATTGCTGGAAAATCAAAAAAGGATTCCAGCCTAATATGAATGTGGAAGGCGTATTTTATGTGAATAATACTCTCGAAAAACTAATGCTTGATGAGTTGAAGAATTCTTGTCGACCCGGCATGACTGGTGGTTTTCTCCCCGGCGTGAAACAGATTGCGAATGTAGCTGCACTCCCAGGTATCGTAGGTCGATCAGTCGGCTTACCAGACATACACTCGGGATATGGATTTGCTATAGGTAATGATTTTATAGTTTATTGACCTTTATTAGTAGACATTTACTTTTATCGTTATGTTCGCCACATTACCTTGATATTGTATAAGATGTGAGTGTGATTAAAGTCCCAGGTCAAGGATTAATATTTGAATTGTTTACTGACCAGTATGGTTTTTAATATGTAAATTGTGTGATACAAGTTATGTTCAGCAATTACTTACTTTTTGTAATTTCCAGGCAATATGGCAGCATTTGATATGTCTAACCCAAAGTCGATAGTTTCACCAGGTGGTGTAGGCTTTGATATCAATTGTGGTGTACGTCTTCTGCGCACAAACCTGCAGGAAAAAGATGTCCAACCCATTAAGGTGCTTCTTATTACTCTTAGTAATACTAGCTTGAATTAAGTTAATAAGTAGTGATATGAATTTCATATATATCTTTAAACTTTGTAAAGGTACAGGTAGTTTATAAATTAAAAATTAAATATGACTGTTATAACAGTGAAGGAAAATATTGTGAGAAAACATGAACACCGTACAGTTCTCCATAATGAAATATCATAGTAGTGATATACTACAAATTGTGACTTTATAAAAAAATTTAATTTGAAGTAAAATTCTCTAATTGAACTTTTGTAGGAACAACTTGCTCAGAGTCTTTTTGACCATATCCCTGTTGGAGTTGGATCAAAAGGTATCATTCCAATGAATGCTCGTGATATGGAAGAAGCCTTAGAAATGGGTATGGATTGGTCCCTCAGGGAAGGATATGTCTGGGCAGAAGATAAAGAACATTGTGAGGAATATGGGCGAATGTTGAATGCTGACCCTTCTAAAGTCAGTCTTAGGGCAAAAAAGAGAGGTTTACCCCAACTTGGTACTCTTGGAGCTGGTAACCATTATGCTGAAATACAAGTTGTTGATGAAATATATGATAAATATGCAGCTGGCAAAATGGGGATTGAAAGGCTGGGTCAAGTTGTTGTTATGATCCATTCAGGAAGCAGGGGATTCGGCCATCAAGTAGCTACTGATGCTTTAGTGCAAATGGAGAAAGCTATGAAGAGAGATCAGATTGATGTGAATGATAGACAATTAGCATGTGCTAGAATAAACTCAGTGGAGGGTCAAGATTATTTGAAGGCCATGGCTGCCGCCGCCAACTTTGCATGGGTTAACCGTAGTTCTATGACATTTCTTACACGTCAAGCATTTGCTAAACAATTTAAAATGGCTCCTGATGATTTAGATATGCATGTTATATATGATGTATCACATAATATAGCAAAATTAGAGGAACACATTGTGGATGGAAAATTAAAGACATTGTTGGTTCATCGAAAGGTAATTATTAATATCTTTTTTTTATATAAAACACAACAAAATACACATTCAAATCTTATGTACTAATAAATGTTTTAGGGTTCTACTAGAGCGTTTCCACCACACCACCCCCTCATACCTGTAGATTATCAACTAACTGGTCAGCCAGTATTGATTGGTGGGTCAATGGGTACTTGTAGTTACGTTTTAACTGGTACTCATCAGGGCATGACTGAAACCTTTGGATCTACTTGCCATGGAGCTGTAAGTTTAACAGTTATTTTATTATTAGTCATATATGGCATATATCCTTGTGACAAATTGCATATTGTAAAATGAATGTACAATAACTAAACTTTTTATTTAAGGGTCGAGCACTTTCTCGTGCTAAATCCAGACGAAACATAGATTACAAAGATGTACTCCATAAATTGGAAAATATGGGCATATCAATTAGGGTTGCGTCTCCAAAACTGGTTATGGAGGAGGCTCCAGAGTCATACAAAAATGTTACTGATGTTGTCAACACTTGCCATGCTGCAGGAATCAGTAAAAAGACTGTAAAATTACGGCCCATTGCTGTAATTAAGGGATAAAAACTTCTACAATGCCAAACTTGTTTTTTTCAAACAGTTTTTTTCTATTTTCATTTTAGTTGAAGTAACTTTACATAATATAAGTGTAAAATGTGTCATTTATTTAATTATTATGTATGTGCTATATAGAATATATTTTGTAACATTTGTTGATCCCTTATTTCTTTTCTTTGTCATCACTAAATTAGGCATGAATTCGTAATCTATACTTTATTAATAGAAAGCTGAAGATTTTGTTTGTATGTTTGGTTGAACATGCTAATCTCAGGAACTACTGGTTCCAATTGAAAAATTCCTTTTGTGTTAAATAGTCCATTTATCGAGGAAGGCTATAGGCTACATAATATCACACTATGACTAATAGGAGTGGAGCAGCAATGATAAATGTTGCAGAAACAGGAAAATATTTCTGTTATTTCGAGCTTTCCTTGCGTACGCTGCGTAAACCAGCAGAAATACACTAAATTAATGTACTAGAGAATTGTAGGTATATAAAAATACTACAGAGAAGTGCGCGATAGCATATATCTATTTCTTATGGTTAACACACAATAACTACTTTTATGTCCAAAATTTCAATAAAAATATTACGTTATTTTCGAGGCTATTTTCTTCAGTTCAGTATTAACCCTTATCTAAATAAATGCATTCGTTAGCTTCGTCATTGTCATCAAAAATTGTCTTTTACACTATATGAATCGGATAAATACTTTAAAAGATATTAAAGATTTAAGCCACCGAAAAAAATTCTTCGCACGCCATCGGTCTTTTCATGACATGTCGTCCGCGTCAGGCCCCTCTCTATTTGTCTGGGCTAAACTC
Organism: Aspitha aspitha aspitha; assembly: GCA_018246895.1. NCBI lineage: Eukaryota > Metazoa > Arthropoda > Insecta > Lepidoptera > Hesperiidae > Aspitha > Aspitha aspitha. The sequence continues at coordinate 8,572 of DWGJ01000846.1, read as the reverse complement.
AGGAACGGCTTTGATGGGACTTTCACTGGAAGATGAAGGAGGTTGTGGAGCATGTGTAGAATTCCAACGGAGACGGCATTTACGCGGGAAAAACTTGGTGACACATTGATCTCAAGGCGAGCGAAGCCGCGGCAACAGCTAGTACTAAATAAAGGAATGTGATTAATTTACCACTTCCCATTTCTATTGATTTTAGAATTGTAATCTGTCTGAAGTAATGATAAATACTGGAGGTTGCTTAACCCTCTGTATTATTGATTGGCAAAAAGTCTCTCCTGCACCTGAAGAAGGCCTGGAGTGTACGTAATTATTATTTATGCATTTGATTGCTTTATTGCAGATTGGGGTAGTAGTTAGTTGCCAATCCAATTCTGATATTCATAAACTGCTATATCTATTACGAATAATTCTTGTTTCACGATGTTTGTGTGCAATGAACTCTGAAACTATTCATGAAATTGTATGTAATTTAATGCACCTTAAGAGACACGAGCTTTTATCTCTGTTAGGTCTGTATACAGTATAAAATATTGTGACCTATAGGTCACAATATTTTTTTCCAAATTAAATATTTTTTACTACAAAGGGTTATAAATATTTAAAGTTTGTACCTGATGGGGGTGTAAGTTTGTATGTTGCATTTTCTGGAAGATTCATCGTTAGGATATTACTGATTTACCCTTGGTATTCAAAATGGATAATTAATTTACAATAATAACAACCACTCATTGGCCTCATGGTCTAGTGGTTAGAGATCCTGACTGCAAAACGGAAGGTCGAAGGTTTGATTCCCACCCAGGAAAACATTTGTTTGATGAGCATATTTGTCTGTTGTGTGTCTGGGCATAACAAAAATATCTATATAAGTATTGTATTGTATGTATATATGCATGCATATCAGCTGTCCTGTAAATGGTTACAGGACAGCTGTGTTATGGAATACAGGCATTGAATTGCTCGATTTGGGATCTGTGTGAATTGAATTGTCTCATTATTATTACTGTAACATATGGTCAGGTTCGCTAGTAGTTTTATAAAAACCAGATTATTTTTGTAACATCTATATTTTTACAATAACAACAATTGACCTACATTTTCAATTAATACTGAGTGATCGACTTGACTAACTTTGGAGGTAATTTAATAAAAATATATTAAATATAAAGAGTAAACACATTATTACATTTTTAATTTATCAGCTATGATGACAAGTAATGCAGTTCCCAGAAAAAATAATCCTGATGGTAAAGCATTCGTTGTGGTATCTGGTTCTTCTGTAAGAAAAACATTTAAGTCATTAATACTACGTTTTATGGGTTGCAATAAAAAACAAATTCGAATAAGTAACAGTACCAAAGTGTGTTTTATTTTCTTTCTTGTCATCTGTTACCCAATTTAGACATCGATCAACTGCCGATTCCCATCGAACACGACGGATTTCGCGTTCTGCAAACAAATTATGTTATCACAGAGAAATTAAAACTGACTATGTACGATTGAATTGAAATAATGCCTCTGCAGGCAATTTGATTGCTTGGACCCGACGTGTATCCAGGTAATTTGAACGATGTGGAAGCCAATGCAAGCACGTCAATAAGAATAGCGGCTCTTAATTAATGGGCGGGCGGTACAAAAACAGTAGAACTATGTAGGAGATTTAGATACTTCAGGGGATACCGCCATAAATGGATTTTTTTTTGCTATTTGATTACTTAGTCTTTTACATTTTACATACCTTCGTTCGATATAGAAGGCATAAATGTGTCTGCCGGCGGACTAGGCGTGGTCGGTGGCCATACGCGCAATGCGTGTCCTGCAACTATAGCGGCTCCTAAAGCAGTGCTTTCCATCATCAGCGGACGAATCTGTTGCATAACGTTAAATGATTTTCATGTTATCAAGCCAATTTATAGTTGCAGGAGTAAGTCGTAAAAGAAATCTTAGATACTTTAAAGATAAATATCAAGAGTGATTTTGGGTATCATTCTCGTTTTCCAATTCATAGATAAAAAGAACGGAACTTTGGAATCGACTCACGTAAATATTACTTATTAGTAATATAAATCTTCAATAGACTGGAATAAAAAGTATAGTTTATTTGCACATTTTAAGCAAACTTTAGTCACGATTACTGGGTAAGATCTGCATGGCAGTAGGCAGTGTTACATGGGCAGTAAAATGACGTGACTGACGACGGGTATGCCGAGCACGTCCGCCTGCATCTGCATGAGCGCGGCGTTGTGGGCCATGCCGCCGTCGGCCAGCAGGCGGCGCAGCGGCGCGCAGTCGGCCGCCATGGCCGCGGCCACCGCGCGCGCCTGCTGGCACACCGCCTCCAGCGCCGCGCGCACCACGTGCTCGCGCCGAGTGCAGCCGCTCACACCGCACATTACGCTGCGAACCATTTTTACGTCACATACTAACACTTACTAACTGCACCAACAGATACTAACAGACACTAACTGGGCTAATATCACCGACAGTCCCATACCTGCAGTCCTGTTACTGAAGAATACTCACCAACTAATTCTTATTATACTAACTGAATTCACACTAACAATCCCTACAGTTCTATTAGGCGTCAGTTACGGATATCCATGGGCGGCAGCAGCTACTTGTGACTGCGGCCTGCTCGTTTGCTACTCTATTCTAATAAAAAAAACATAATATTAGTTCTTTTTAACTTCTGTCTGTTTAATATTTGTATTTTAAGCTTTCGCTTTAATAAACCTCGAGAGCGACTGACATACAAATGAATGCAAATTAATTTGTACTAGGCGCTATATGTGTCTTAGGATAATTACAGATACATCGCAACTCCCGAGGGTAACATCTGTATCAGAAACTTTTCAGTCCGAAATCTATCATTGCTAACATAGAAGTTTTTTAATACAAACATTGAATATGTACTATAGGTGAGTTTTTCCACATGAACATTGGAAATCATTATCTATTAAATTTTACAAATATCTTTCTTTAACGACGTAGTATCATTACCACTTTGTTTTATGAAAATGAAGAAGTTGAGAGTTATATTAAATGTTTATAAAATCTTGCTTACCCTCTAGCATCCTTCCTCCAATGCGGTGAATAAAGGCCATTAAATGCAGGTACAAAACAAATGCTTCCCTCTTCATTGTCCGTCACTTTAGTGGCCAAAGCCTCTGTTTCCGACACGTCGCTCAGTATCCCCAGCCCGTCTTGTAGCCACTGTAATGTGTCGCCTACGTGAAATATGTTGTAGTTAGTCCTTACATGAAATGCACAAGTAACTATATACTTACTTAAATAAGATTTATGGAACAAACAATAAATGATAAATAAATTGATAATAATACATATTGATAAAAACCAGTATTGAACTAAGTACTTTAATTATGTACTTATATTAATATAATCATAATATAAAAGTGTCTTTCCCAATAATGCATATACTGCATATGCATACATAATGTGTAGGTATCTATCTAATAATATCATAAAAGCTTAACAATATCATAACATCCTCATATGATAATTAGGTACATCAATTATTGTTTTTAGGTATGGTTAGTTAACAATATTTTGTTTGATGATGTTTAATATACAATTTTTTACCGGCAATTGCGACTGACCCCTCCAAAGCATAAATGGGTGGAGCATCTGGTCCAAGCTTGTAGGCTACTGTTGTAAGAAGTCCATGTTGTGAATGTACTATTGATTCGCCTTAAAATTAAAATCAATAATACAATTAATACACTTATTATTTATACAAGTACATGTTCTTTTATAATTATAAATTAAGGAAAAAATAGACAGTAAATCAAAGAAAAAAATGTAATTGCTTCAGTTTTACTTGGTGCTTTGCACTTTCAAGATAATGTTTGGTAATTTTGAGACAGAAACTTTATGGGATAGAAACTAATTAGCTTGACAATGGATTAACACACTGTCTCCTTTACTTCCAAAAATCATCCACACTGAGGAGTGGGTATAATGGTTAGCATTTAGTATAAATTGTATAAATATATTCATAGATAAATAAACAAAATGTGATAGGAGAGAGGATTATATGGACATTTAATACAGAAATATTAATCACCTGTATTGTAGAGTAGAAAACAACCAGTGCCAAAAGTACATTTCACTTGACCAAATCTCATGCAATTTTGTCCAACTAAAGCTGCCTGTTGATCTCCAAGGCACTGGAAATAATGTATTTTTAAAGGAATATTTATGGTAGATTTTGAAACAATGGATTTTTAAAAATAAAAGTGTTTTGGAATGAATTTTAATTTCTTTAGTTTAAATTATTGCTTCTCAACTGTTTAGGCTTATTATTATTGATTTAACTGATTTTAAATCTGGGGGCACCACTTGCGAGACTTGGTTTTTTGACAAGTATTGTTTTTATAGGATATATTCATTCAAGTAAAATAATAGCTGTTGGTTCACTCTTTTATTTGACGTATTTACATTGACATAACAAAACAAATAAAATATATTGTTTTTTTAATATTTAAAATTAGAACTGAACATCAACCATATGTCACAGCCCAAAAAAAAGCAAAAATGGTAATATAAGAAAATTTCTTGCAACCCCCGTATTGAACAACATTGGTTTAATTTATATATAAACTTGATTAAATATTATACATGTTAAATAAACAATAGTATTACTTACCCCAGCTATTGGAGTACCCAGAAGAGATCCTGTTGAAATGTAGCCATATATCTCTGATGAACTTTTAATTTTTGGTAAAATTTCTATTGGTATTTCAAAGAAGCGAAGAAGTCCCTTATCCCATTGTAAACTTTTTAGTGACATAAGTTGTGTGCGTGATGCATTTGAGACATCAGTAGTGTGAGCCCCACCACGGCTGCCTCCAGTTAGGTTCTATAATATTTATATGTAACGAAACATAAAACAGTAAGGACTATTACTTAATACTACAGTAAGGAATACTACTTAATATGTAATAGAACTAGGTTAAAGTTATAGGACAAAATTAGGGCTTACATTTAGTTTTATAAATACAATACACATACCCATATTAGCCATGAATCTACAGTTCCTGCCATGCACTGCTTAGATGCAACAGCTTGCTTGATGGCAGTCACATTTTGAAGAAGCCACCTTAGCTTTACAGATGAAAAATATGTTGACATTGGAAGACCACTTGTTTGAATTACAGCATGTACACATTGTGCTCCTTTGGTTTCAAGAAGATTGTCAACAATCTTTGAAGTCCTAACATCCAACCAAACTGTAATAAAATAAATATTACGAAGCTACATGTTTGTATATATGGGCCACAATTAAGACATTATGAATTTATATTTATAAAAATACTTCATAGAAGAAATAAAATCAATAGTGCAAATATTTTTTTTATTATGTATTTTGATATCATAGAGTTGTAATGTATATGCGTGAGATTGTATGTTCTAGTAAATATAATAATGCATACTGTTTAGTTCAGTCTAATGATCCAGATGTTTTTTCATAGCAAAGGCCTACTTAAAATACTGAACTATAAGGACAAAGTAACATAACCATATTGGTGACGTACCTATGGCACTATAAAGCGGCTCCCCTGTAACAGAATTCCATACTATTGTGGTTTCTCTCTGATTAGTAATACCTATACCAACAACATCTGCTGGATTGATGTCAAGTTTTTTAAGATTATCAATTGTCACCTGTAAGTAAATATATTAATTAACACTTAAGTAAAGCATTAATATTTGTTTTCATTTTATTTCAAGGTACCTATTTGTACAAAAAAATCAGTACAAAATACAATACTCAAGAATATTGTAATTAAAGTATTATTTCAAGTATCTCTTACTTCAATGCATTCCAATACTGCACTGAGTATTTCTAAAGCATCTTGTTCTACCCAGCCTTCTTGAGGACTAAAACGTTTTAACGATGTTTGATGGTATGTTAAAACTTCCGAAGTGTTTGCTGCAAATACCTATAATAAATATTCTCAATATATTATCAACAAAACAATGTATACTAAAATAAACTTTTCATAACATAAAACAAATTTAATGTTACAATAAAATTATCATTAAAAATTTCTTGGTGTTACAAAACGTAAAGAATTTACCAAAAATTTTACATTGGAAGTTCCTTCATCGATAGCGCCTACCAATGGCCCAAACTTGCCGAATTTACGCATATTTTATAAACATATCTATTTGATTTTTACACACAATGATTTGTAAATAACTGCTATTATTTAGAATCGTTAAAGTTGCGTTAGACCGATAATTTTATCCCGTACAATAATCCGACTCAAATGAACAGAAGAAACAGAATAACACATGACAGACGTCAATCAGCGATCAGCTGATGTGAAGTCAGAGATATTATACTAGAACAGGGGAGCCATAGGCAGGCATAAAAAGAGAGGGAAGATGAGATACCTATGGTTTCTCTTTTTTTCGGTGTTAACACTTTATTCTGATTCCTCCGCTCTTGTATAATATCTCTATGAGACGAAATCTGCAACCGGTATCAGAGTAAAAGCATAAATCAGTCATCAGTATAAGTGTATGTTACATATCATAGATAAGTGGTAATATATAACAATATATAATTACTATCGGATGTTAGTAGCCAGCTTCGATAAAATTTTGCATAGTGTGCGACCACACATCACCTTCAAGGATAAAAAATTTTGCAAATGTATTGGAGGTATGTTGTTGTATATTGAATGTAACCAGAGGAGCAAAAAACCGCCTGCGGTTAACGCATAGTGCGTGTCTACCCACTAAGTTCTATGAGTTACTAATTTTGTAACATTTCACGGTTTTAAAATCAGTCGCGGGAAAAACCGCAAGTGCGGCCGCTTGTATTCGTTTTCTTGTTTCATAAACTCACACGGTTAAAAACGGCGCTGCGGTTTAAGCGTAGTGCGGCTTTAGCCTAAGCCTTATATATTTTTTATTTAATATTTATATTATGTTACTAAAACTTTTACTTATCTATGCCTATCCCTGAGCCTATGCCTAAAACTTTTGTATTATTAGGATAGGATCTAGAATGGATGTTATTAAGTGTGATATAAGTGTAAACGATAAAGTAATTGAGGTTGTAACTAAAGAAACCAACGTTGAGCCAGCAGAATTGATAATATCACTGGAGAATTTTCGTCAAACTGTGAATGCAACTTTTACTAAAATGATTGAAGACACTGGTGAAATAGGTAAGTAAACAAAAAAATAACCTGTATGGGAAAGGAGTTTTGGGTGTTCCAAAGATTAATGACTATAGTTAGATGCAATAGGCATATAGGCTTTTCAAATAGGTGTCTTAAATATTGAATAGTTTTATCGTAATTTGTCATGACTGTTTTACTTTCACGAGTCTTGAATCACGGGACGCAGACGTATCCCGTCCGTATTGAAACAAGCTATGATTAGTGAGATCTGTGTTCAGATCGAGCGAAACAAGGTGTACTTTATATCTAAACAAATACCTGACATCGTTTCATACTGCTGTGTTTGGAATAATGGTCATAGAAACTCAGTTATATTTTTATCTTAATTTCAGTCAAGACAACAAAAAAGAAAAATTACTTAGAAAAAAAACAATTATTTGTGTACCATAATAATACTTAATGAAAAAGTGCTACATAGCTTTATAGATGTGCTTTATGGGAAAGTTTATATTGATGATGACATGAGGCAATTGATAATGACTCCCTAGGTATACCTGTCAATCCTGATTTGATATGTTGTAATATTTCTATGATAGTAATAAACTTGAAAAAATGCATTATTACAGCCCCTAATACAACCAACAGGTTTTTTTAGAGAAACAAATAATAAAATACTGACACTCCCTAAGACAGAGAAAGTATGTATCAAACATTTAGCAGCCACAGGTTGTTTATCGGTTTTCACTATGTTCCTTTACAGAAGATTATATTGATGATGAGGCAAGTGATGATGACTCGCTGGGTGTACCTGTCAGTCCCAAGAAAATAAAAAAATAGTATATATTACTTTTAATGATAATATTGTAAATTAATATAGGATATATTTCATAGGTAAATAAAGCAAATGTTATATTTCAGTTTTTCATTTATTTTCATTCTTAAATTACTAACACATACACTCTCATAGTATTTACATTCAAGTATTTACATAAATCCATTGAATCATCCATGAATTGTGCTTATTCCAAATTTGAAACATAGATTGTTTTGAGTATAGTATAATTGTTATTAATAATCAATGCTTAGTAGTACTTTTTACAAGCTTGTTATTAACTTGGCATGTATGTATGTTTGTCCGGGTCCGCGCGAGAACCTTGTGACTGAATTTTAGACTAGTTGATTTTAACCGATTGAGCTGAAATTTGTCATAGACACTTATACTGGATGATAATGCATGCTTAGCTATGTGACGTCATAATTTCAACATGGCGGGTCACGCAATATGGCGGATTTGTTATTTTTTCTGCACTACCCATATAGTGGGTATTAATTGAAAGGACTTGCTGAGGAGGATACAAAAACTAATACCTACAACGTCACATGAAATCCAAGCTTGTTTTTAAAAAGTACTTTTTACC
>DWGJ01000845.1:0-24416 GCA_018246895.1 Aspitha aspitha aspitha | reverse complement strand
AAATAAATAAATAATAAATGTCAATTGTCAATAATTTTTTACATAAAATAAATTTCTGAACGCACGATATTTGACATTATGATTTGACACGTATAACCACGGCAACGCGTGGTCAGGTCCATTAGTACCTACTTATATAGATATTATTACTCCCAGACACAGAACAAAAAAATGTTCTCATCACACAACTGTTTGTCCTGGGAATAGAATCCACGACTTCCGGTTTTGAACTCAGGGTCTCTAACCACGCTACCACGAGGCCAGTCTATTTGTAATAAAAACGAAGCCCTACTGTAAAGGAGGGAATAAGAAAGGTGTCTTACAATGAATATTGAATGTGACTTCAGCAGTTACACGGCTTCTATGGAACCATTATATCATTTACAATGCGGAGCTTTTCCACTTCCAGGCAAGTCTCGACGATTTACTTTCCCGGCAGGACATGACACGTACATATTTATGAGACGTGGCCATTGGTGAGGCACAAAATGGCCTTCCATGGAAATACTTTAATAAAAATGTAGCAACAACACTGAAAAAACCATCGTAACGCGATAACGATTAGCATCCGTAAATAGTAAAGAAAATGAAAATAAAAATCACTTTTCAGTCATGAATAAATAAATAACTATAAAAGAAAATAATTATTCAGAGTGAAACTATTTCAATTACAAACGCGCGTCATTTTCAAACAAAAAAATACACATATGTTCATAAAACGATTTGCATGAAATTAATAAGCAGTCAGTTCTACAAACGTGAATCGGCTAATAAAATATTAATATTATGCATACAAAATGCGTACGTATATATCCGGACAGGACGTTCAGTTGCAACGGACACACTTGTAACAACGGTACCGCCATATACGAAAACATAATCTACAACATTAACGAGTAGCTTAGCAAGATAACTGCTTATTATAAGTAGCGTTTCACTCATTTTTATGGCGTTATAACTTCATTTTTCTTATCATTCTGTCTAACCGAAGCGATCCGTGTTTATTTAAAAGTGCAAAAAAGGTAATATTTCATTATCACGGCATATAAAGGAGGAAAGGTGAAGGTTTAATGTGATCGGACCTTATACGGTCGATTGCCACTGGATACGACCGAGTTGTATGCATACTTGAATTGCTTAATGCATAACATTACACTCATGTAACATACTGTCCATGGGCTGACGACTGAAATTTCCCTAACAGTCCTGCAAACGGAATACATAGTGACACATATTCCTATCGGGATATCTCTAACAGTCCCCCAAACAGACTACAGACTAATACGAGCCCTTAAGCTGTGCATACAGGATTTTTAAGCTTAAACAATCAATATCCAGTAAGATCACCAATCGAAGCAGGAATCGAAAAACTCAACGTTGAATCGATTAAACTAGCTAACTTAATAAATATCAATGACCTATGTACTAAATCAATGTATTATTAAAAAGCTTCTGGACTTTGACAACGAGACCTTAAACGTTACCATTCAATGTTAACTATAGCAGTGAAAACCCATTATAATAAGAATGTCGTTATTTTAAAACACGAATCGAATTAAATGCACAATATTAGGCTAAATAATTTAGCCATACCTGTACAAAAATAAGCTTTAAAAACGTCAATTATTATACGTAATTATTGAATTATTGTAGGTAATAACTTGTGGGACATGCATGTGTACATGAAATTCATATATTGTTCACGATATAATATTATTTTGATAAGTCGGAAACAATTGAACAATGGGACAAAGGAATCATGAAATATAAGAAAAGAAAAAGGGTAAAGTAAGAAACTACATATAACATATAATGCTACAATATCGTAAGAAGGCTGCACGTAATAACCGCGAAGCCTTTATGGTAGATAAGTTGGGATCAGTAGCAAGTAGGCACTTCTGAAGCTTTAACAATGTACCATTAACTTCTTCTTATCTGGAGATTTCCAGTAACTCTATTAAGACATTTTTATTACTATTCTGATGCTGTATATTTATAAAGCGTAGCACTGCTTACAAACGATAATTATTTTAGGTCGATGCAACTACTGCTTTTACGAGTATACCCGTTGATATAAAATATATGTAAAATATATTTCGCTATAAATAAAAATTTTGTGCATAAGTCACTTACCGAACCACTATCCCCATTAATTCCGTTCTCGACTAAAATGTCCTCGAACAATATATCAGCCTCGCACGGTGAACACAGATTACTGAGCAATTCACTGAACCTCTCTACTTTTCGAACACATACGGCGCCCAACAAACCCCCAATATCATCTTTCACAACTTTTGGCACAACACCTTTCTCCTTTCCCCTATTATTTACATCAATTTTATTGACTATTGTATCTTTGATTACAGGAATGTTACTTTTGTGACCATTTTTGAGCTCTTCGGTGTGTAGTTTTCCATCTATAACAATATTGCTTACTTTCAATTCAATTCGGTTCGTTAGGCCAATCTCTTCAACGACAAGATCTTTGTATAAATCTTCAAAGCGATCTTTGTCCAAGCTATTCGAAAGACTTCTGTCACCTAAAATATTGTTGAAAATCTCATCGACGTTAACATTTTTCTCGTCATCTTTATTATTAACTAACTTAGTATCTTCAGTCACAATTTTCTTTTTCTTCTTTTCGTCTAACTTTAAACTATTCTTCTCGTCAATATTTTTTCCCCTAGGACTAGTGACTAAAAAATTACTTTTGTCTTTTTCTAAAATATTTTTATTGGAATGTTTAAGTTTCGATCTAATAGCACCAAATGCTTTATCAGCGAAGCAGGTAGCCGACGCACTCTTTAAATTCTCCTTTTCATGGCTCTGTCGTCTGCTTGAACTAGTTCTAACTTGTTTATCTCTATCTACTATTTTGGAATTTTTGGGCGTTTTAATTTTATCATCTTCTAGCAACGATTGAACTGAGGAACTTCTGTTAGATTTCTTAGGCGACTGACAGGTGTCAGTTTGAATAGCAGCGGCGGCCCTTAAGCGTGACGTTCGTGTAGTTCTAATAGGCACTGAAGATGAAGCTGTGTTTAAATTCAGCTCCGAGGAAGACTTGAGGTGCACGCCTGTCTCTTCTAAAGCGTTTCGATTGGCTGCTTTTCTTTGTCGCCTGAAATGATTAAGATAAAAACATTTAATTTGAGATAGAATAAACAATATACAATAGTACTTTACAGATAAACTTTATGAAGGGCTATTTAAGGAGTCAGCGATGACGGCAAAACTTTCAATCGAGTTAATTAACACTGGAAGCATACATCGCTTGGATGCATGAGCTGCTACAAAATATTTTAATAATCGATGCATTGTCTCAGGCAAATATTTATATGTGGTATTATAGAAATAGAAGTAATGAAACTAAAAAATACTATAACTATCAAGATATCGATCATATTGTGAAACTTTAAAATATTTTACCTTTCCGTGACATTAGCTGAAAACAATGTCGCCGTTCTAGCTGTCAACTGCTTTCTTCTCTCTTCTTTATATTTCTGGATCCTGGCCGTGCGGGTCTCGTCTGGCGACTGACTCATATCGTCTCCGCTGAGGTCTCGACGAGGTCTCGACGACGTCACGATCGCCAGCAATTCTCGAAATTTCTACAATCTTGGCCGCGTATCTTAACACTAACGTTGGTCTTGTCTAGCATGACGACATGAAGCGCACAATAGGGCGGAATACTTGGCAGTGATGAATACAGGCTAAGGCTCGCGGCAGGCGTCGAACGCGCGTGCGGTATCTGAAATGAAATAGAAACGCGTGAAATTAAATCCTCCTGGCACGTTATAAAGCGTCGGTAATGTGATATAGTGCAAAAGGTCGGAGTTACGTGACGTCGCGGAACAAGACAATCGTATTGAATCGACGTGCGAAGAAATGATTGCATTTCCAGTTGGAACATCGCACTGCTTTGTTCCATTGTTCAGTTGCTCCCCATAATGCATGGAAACGCTGACGCAACAGCTGACTATTTAACGAATAACGCATAAAGGTACGCGTCAAACAATCCCCGTTCGAACAGCGATAATAATAACATTGACTTCAGTTCTCACGTAAAGGGATTGTTATTTTTTCAAATATTATTACGAAACTGACAATACTTCTTTGTCTCTTAATGTATTAACAACACATAACACTTGTTATTTAATGCAGTCTCATAATCACTATGTTCTTATCTCAACAATAAAACTGATAAGTGAACTTAATTAAATATTTGAATTTGAATATTCAAGGCATCATTACAAAGATCTTAAAAATAGCCTACGTACAATAGGTATTTTTAGTTGTGCAAATAATTTTTATTTAATCGCAGATACGATGTGAAAAAGCAATAAACATATGTAACTGTTATCACAATATTATGGCGATAACAAGTACAAACATACTACAATGGACATACATCGTAAAAATGAGTACATTAAAACAATTGGATCTTTTTATTGCATGTTATATTGTAATGGCTAATAAGTTTGGCCCATATTATATCCATTAAAATAAATTGGAGACTACAGAGAATCATATCCAAATACGCAGCGATTTTCAATATCATTCGTGAATATCAGATTCAGTTATTTCGTCTACTTCTAATAGGCCTTGTACCCACGATAGCGGTGCGATGTAGGCTTTTGTAATCCAATCGTAAAATATGTTTGATGTAACCATTTTTATTTCACAGTTATGTGATGAAACAAAACGAAATATACGTGGAAAATATTACATTGGCATTTGTGAGATTGCTTTCCTTTTACGATTGGCAAATTTCAAATTTATTCACCTACATTTCTAGTAAAAATTGCAGCGTTGGGATACTGCACTACATACATACATACATACATATCGTCAAGCCAGGTCCCTAATGGGATAGGCAGAAAGCAGCGAGTGCCAAATATCTCTGTCCTTACAAAATAAATTAACGGTTACCGCGGACTAACAAATTCACCCTCAAAATACAACCTTAAAGTTACCTTTGAAGACAGTTGGCATGCCGCGAGATTCCTGTTACATTTACGTGTAAGGTCAAGGATTGTCAAGATATCGGTTTTTACTTATACCTACTTTTTATAAGAAAAATGCTTTTATCGCGGAATAAAAATGTTTAAATGTAAAAATATGCTCTAACAATAACAAAATAATTAATTAAATAGTATAATAAGTATGAAATGATCAAGACAAATTTTAGTTAAAAACGAAAGATTTTGAAGGCCGTGCTCAATTCTATATTATAAACTGTATATTATGATGGCTTACTATATACCTATACATGTATACTAATATTATAAAGCTGAAGAGTTTGTTTGGTTGAACGCGCTAATATCAGGAACTACTGATTCGAATTGACAAATAATTTTTATGTTGAATAGTCCATTTATTGAGGAAGGCTATAGGCTATATAACATCACGCTATAACATAGAGGAATGGAGTAGCTATGACAAATGTTGCAACAACGGTAAAGCATTGATTTCCACGCGGACGAAGCTGCGGGCTCAGCTAGTCTGTAATATAACGGGAGCGGCGTTTTACAAAATAGGTTGGATTAGGCGGCCGCGGAACATTAGCGAAGCGTGGAAATGATACCACATCGCCGGACCGGGGAGAGGCTTGTTTGGTGTTCGCGAGGCCGGGCGACACTCCCTCCGCTGAATAAATATTGCCGCAGCGATAGGATTCGTTATCACGATAATGCAATTTACAGAGAACTTCGATTTCAAACGAAAACGACCGCATACAAAACGCAATATTATCATGAAGCATTTTCACATCGCTCAAAATATTTGATAACGAAAGAGCATCAAATAATGCCGTCAATTATACTTTAAATAATATTAAATATCAAATATACCAAGATTCCAGCCCCACATCTCAGTATTGAATGCTGAAAGCAAAACCACTAGACTACAACTGTTATTATGACATAATATACTTGTATATAATATACTCGTATGGTAACAGTTCGTATGTAAATTCATACATATTTATGATTAGTTTCCCAAAGTAACAAAGGTTACATATTCTCACATGAAAATTAATAAATAAAACATATTTTTCACACTTAACAAATACTAAACCGGACACCCGATGGAAATATACAGAAACTTTTCCTAATCAAGTATCCATAATTTATAAAGTTATTATGAGCTTAAACCGCCTCGAACGGCTTTTATAAAGTTGCGAGAATTTTAACGATAAGGCCTAAGTGGACGCCGCATTGCTACGTGTTTAAGACGTGTGGCCGACCACTACGGGACACGCTAGAGCCGATTAAATGATGATGATGATGATGATGATGATGATGATGATGATGATGATGATGATGATGATGATGATGAATGATTAAATGTTAAAGAATTAATATTAACAATCAATATTAACTATTGTGCCTAAATAAACATACTGTATCGTATATCATATTGCATTGTCTTTACAGGTCAATGCACTAGAGCTAAATGGTTTAGACGTGGTACCAAACAAATGCAATTACAACTGCATTTTACATTAGTATTACTAAAATGTAAAAAGTTTGAAACATTGCATTTTTATTATAAAAAGGATAAACAATAATTGTATTAATTATATTGCTACTACATAGTTATACGCTTACACTTCGTTGATATGACAATTGATTAAACTGAGTACTTATCTACAGGGCACTTGATATTCCGATCATGTTTTGAAATAAACTAAACTTTATAATAACAGCATTCTAACGACCTTTATCAAATTTAAGTACGAATTATATTATTTACAAGTAACTCTTATTGGTGATATGAAAAAATTAGTCTTATCTTTTCTTCTAATCGATACCACTTTAATAGTAAAATAATCTACGATAAATATTCAGTGAATTTCCATAAGTACACGTTAGTTTATTCTGCTTGTGTTTAAAACTATCTATATGAGTCTGTATTTAGTACCTACGAAATACAAGATCTGCAAGGTTTAGGATGAAATAAGTGTGAATTATCTCAAAGTATTATTAATATTATTCACCGTAACATCATGCCTTAAACGCTGAGAATCGATCAATCTGCGTTAAGAAGCAATTATATTTTCCCACTAATCAAAATGGAAAATCTCTATTAAAATGCAATTAAAACCCTTCCACTTGAAGCAATCACAATTTCTCCGTAATGTCATTCTCACATGTAATAAAAACTCATAATATTAAAGCCTTAGACCGATTGAGAATATAATTAGAATAACTTGCTACAACGCTAAATAGTTGAACAAAATAGAATGCAATATTAAATTATTATACATAATTATACCAGTTAACTCATTTATTTGTTATACATAGTATGTATTTATGTATGTCTATCAGCTGTCTGGTTACCGTAACATGGTCGTTTAATTTCCTAATTTGGAATCTGATACCGTGTGTGGAACTAAAGAAGCTATTATTATCCTACTTAAGTAGAAGTAAATGGATCAACATCTTATATTAATAAAGTAAACGAACATCAAAGTGTTAGAATTAATCATCCATACAATGTGTCATCGTTATAGAGTAGGTTTTTTGTCATCCTAACATCCAACAGACTAAAGCGGTTCAATTAACAACAACAATGACTAATAAACACTATTTTGCTCTTTACCAAGATATTGATAAAGCAGCTCAATAATGGCCAAGGTTAAATATGAAATTCGTGGACATAGAAATATTATTCATATTCAAATTCGACGTACATTATATTTGCCATAAAGTAATATACATGTATGTAATGTCAACTTAATAATGTTTCTAACTTTTTATCATCATTATACCATCACGCGAGGTCCTTAAAGGGTGGGCAGAAAAAATTGAGTGCCAGATATCTCTGATCTTACAGATCTGAGGTTCAAAATATTGTTTCATAAAAACGCCCGATAAAACTAAACAAACAGTCAAACCAACCATAAATCGTTTAACGCAATCGTACATCTATAGAAATTTAAATGTTATCTCACAAAAGTAACACCTAGCCGTTGAATATTACAAACACAGCGTTACGCATTAAATGAATAAATTTAAAAATCATAGAAATCTATACAAATAAATAAAATTGGTGTGTCTGTTTATAATATATTACTATAACCGCTTTTTACTAAATGCTTATACACAGTGAAAATACCAAAAAAATTTTACGATTTTTGTCTATCTGTGTTTGTTAAGGCTAATTTCTGGAACGACTGGACCGATTTTGAAAGGACTTTCACTGGCAAATAGCCGTGCGCGGTATAACTATTTTATATTAATCATTATAATTTTATATTCGATTTAAACACGGACGAAGTCGCGGGCACGGCTAGTACATCATAAAATAATCACGCCGGTGAGAGCGAAAACAAATCGACATGGAAAATTCAGCTTAATCAATTGTTGGTGTATGCATTAAGAGTGATTGTGAATTCTACTGTACAAATATTAGGTGCAGTAAACATTAACACAAAATTAGCGTACAAAACCTCTTACAAACACGAAATAAACGTTAGAATCGATATAAACGTAATTTGCATACACACGTTTATCAAGCCTCATTCCCATAGATCTGGTCCGAGGCTAAAGGATTTCTACCGACTGCGGTCCTTCCTGATATAGGCTTTTTATCAATTTTTTATCAATAGAATACGTCTCCTATTGACGGATTCTTAAACGTAAAAACGTCAGCGTGATATAACTTGGGATATAAGTACTATGGGACTTGGGAAATTTATAGTGTTTACGTAATAACGCTGCGTGCACACAGAATCTCCCGCGAAGGGCGAGACATCTGCAATGGAGCGATGACATAACAATGGTATTTTTTTGCATTAGAAGCAGCTGCGCATTTCATATACACTTAATCCAACCTACATTACAGCTAAGCTAATAGTATAATGCTGGATTACATTTGGTCGTTGTCCATTTCTGTACAGAGATGACGCATCACAGACATTAAGTTTAGCGGCATTTTAAATTGCATTGTTCTTTTGTTAGTGTATTATTTTTCAGGTCAACATTAAAGCCCTAATTATCGTACTTTATTATAACAAATTACCGTCGTAACAAAACAGTAGCAAGTGTGCGACGATCCTTATCGACCATCAGAGTGATCGTTGCCCTGCGAACATTGTTTGCGCGCTCTTATTACGAGAGAAGATAAACCAAGCAACGAGTCATTACCGTTGTGCATAACAAAATTAGAACATTAATGATGACACTGGCGACAATATAGAACACGTGTCATTGACGTCACGTCGCAACGTTGCGATATAACGAGTTAATTAACTAGATATTTTACTATTACATAAATCATTATTATTTGTTTTTATGTTGGCCAACGAACACCTCTCAGAATCTATAGTTATACTTATTATTATAAAGCTGAAGAGTTTGTTTGGTTGGTTGACCGCGCTAATCTCTGGAAGTACTGAATCGAATTGAAAAAATATTTTTGTGTTGAATAGTCCATTATTGCGGAAGGCTATAGGCTACATAACATCACGCTATGACCAGTAGAAGTGGAGCAGCAGTGACACATGTTGCCAAAACGGGAAAAAATTGATTTTCACACGGGCGAAGCCGTGGGCCCGGCTAGTATAGAATATAACGACAGATACATATATGAAGAGAGTAAGCCGGAAACTTATTAAATATGAACTGGCATACAGTTCATCCTTTACTGATGTAGCCGCGTTAAAGTAAGTTAAGTGCACAGGATCCGTTAGTCTGCCGACATAGTTATTAATAAGGCTCGTATGTGGTTCATTTTAAGTAGGTTACGCGACATTAACGCTTCAAGGTACCGTACCTCAATAGTGAGATAAAGGAAATATAAAATCTCTTATATATATAATCTCATGTCACGATGTTCGTTTGCGATAATCTCCGGAACCACTGAATCGATTTCAATAAAAGTTTCTAGAAATCTATTGTTTGGTTCAACTTAAAAGATAGGATTTTTTATCTGAATTAATAACATTATTTTTTATTGCAAAATCAATGTTTTCTTACAGGACAACACTTAGTCGGACAAACATCATAGTACGGGGTTTTGACATATTATAAATATGATTTAACATAATTATCACAACGCAACGCGTGGTCAGCTCAATTAACATAAATATACTTTTTGTTCTCTTTTTTATATGAAATAGGCTAGCATGTAACAATCTCGGTTGATGGAAATTTATGAAATGCTCTAAGATGTAACGTGCTTGCTTACCTAGTAGGTGTTCAATCTACGTTTGAAAAGTGTTAAGTTACAATTATCGGGAAACAGCCAAAAATATGATACCTCTGAGTAAAAATGATTAAAAGTTTAAAAGTAAAATTCCACACAACGCAACCTCTCACAAAGTATTATCTACTCGGGCGATTGCTAGATTCTGTCCGCACAGGAACGCGCGCGATCGAAACGTCTAGCCAAAATTGGCAACGAAAGAAAAACGGAAAATGCAGTGCACAAGCTGCAGTTCTATGCACTTTTTCGCATACAAAACAGAACAATCATACATAAAATAGATATAAACGTATGCATTTCATACAAAAAAGATTAGCTATTCTAGGATGACAGATTAAAACAATCACTGATGTTATATTGTAATAATAAGACCTAGCACATTGAAAATGTCTTATGGTGTAAAATAATATTGTCTGCATTAGGATAACATTATTTCATCGTTGCAAAGTCAGTTTTAGCAAATATTCCGGTTATTGACATTTCTTTAACATCTTTTTATTGCTTTCCATTTATGATAAATCCCATCGCAATTTCTTTCCATTCGAGGCAGCTGTTTTAACATTAAAATATCCTACGTCATAACTCACGTACATAAATGATATAGCTTTTTTTTGGATTTCGAACTACACTTTTCAAACATAGTATTAAGATGATTTAACGCAACGAAAGAACGAAAATATTAGCAGGGGACGCCACCAACGATCCGTATGTTAGCCCGCGTATTGATCCAACACCGATTTCTTCCATACATACCAAAAATATGCACAGACAGATGCGTGGCGTGCTTCTCTCACACTCCAATTCGCACGCACGGCGAGACGCAACGATCGTGTCGGCGGATCGATCACATCCGCGTGGGTACGGTGCAATGGACGCGAATGAAGCTGAGAGCGCAGAAAACAAAACCACTCAACAATCTAAGCTGTTACTGTTACGTCTTACATTGACAAGGTAATATGGGACTGGTGTCAGACAAACCTTGAGTCCAGTAAAGGGCAGTTACGACTGGCATTTGTATGTGTTGATATCACTAATTTTATTTCAGTATATATACATCCTTATGGAATGTTATCGAACACTGAGGGATTTGATCTCTCGTCAAAATGATGATGGATAAGGTTCATAATTTCACCGGACTAGTGGCAGATCATGGCATTACACCTCCTCGTGTGAAACTCGTGTTAAACAGTAGGATAGATGACAAGGTATGGAGAAAAATTAAAAATTCATCAGACAAAACAATCTTGGTCAAATTAAATGAACAATTCAGATGAACACATTTTATGGCACTGTGTATTGCAAAAGTGTTGATTCACCTACATTTTAAGTTCATACGCATATTAAATATACATCACTACATAGTTTAAAACAAAGTCGCTTATTCTGTCCCTATATTCCTATGTATGCTTAAATCTTTAAAACTACGCAACGGATTTTGATGCGGTTTTTTTAAATAGTTAGAGTGATTATAGAGGAAGGTTTGTATATAAAATAATCATGGTATAAGAAAAGGGAAATTATTTTAGATTTTAGTCATTTTATCAGTGAGTGACATAGGCTATATATATTTTATACCCATGCGAAGTCGAGGCAGACCGCTAGTACAGATATAAAGTGCAATAAACGCAATCATGTTACACAAGATACGATACATGCATGAATAATTATAAAATGATAGACGCGATGAATGTGGCAGCTTGTGATGAAACTGATGAATTTGGAAATGGCTTAACTATGTACATATTATGTCATAAGCACAAAATACGTAGGTACGAGAATTCATTTATATTGCGGCCAAATAATGTTCGCATCACAAAAAGATAAATAACTGTCATATCGAATAAAAGAAATAAAAAGATAATAAAGATCCAACCCAAGGGCACAGATACTCATATACAACGATAACGATTATATGCGCGATATGAACGTTCAACGTTTATGAAGTAAAAGCTTCATGGGAGTTTATAGCTTTACGGGTATATTATATTTATGATATGCTGATGATAGGTCAGAGGAGAAATTACGGCCGGGCCCGCTTCTCTCGACACTTAAACAGAATATTCTTAATAGCGTTAAGTTCAAGAAGATGCGAGACGAGAATAACAAGTGGGCAACACGTGTTCTAAAGATACTAATATATAGCGGTAATATATCATGATATCACATGAAAAAATATACGTGTTACATAGCCGTGGTTTGATGAAATACATTGAAATTTAACATACGTCGTCATCTGATAATTATATGGGACGATTCGAGCACATCAACCCACTTTTACTATCTGCATTTTCATTGCAAAATCGTCATCCAGAATCGTGTCAGATTCGCGAATAAATAGAACGCCGATAATAAATATTTATCATCTGTCAACTTTAAACTACTCTTATCAAAGCGTACTGGGAGAAAATTACATTGTATCACAAATTTCATATTAAACGACATCTATATACTGGTAAATGAAAAGAGTTTACGAAAATTTCTTTGTTATTAAACTTAAAATACGTACAAATATACGTTTGAAAATTGAAGAGAATAACGCATGTATGGAGGACTGCCAATGATTTTTAAAATGTGAAGACAAAATATTTGCTAATAATAAAAGCGGAAAACGTAAAAATTGCACTAACAATCTATTAAAGTATTTGAATCAGTGCAGCATACCGTACGCAAAACTTCCACTTGCTGCGCGGCACGTGACGCTATTGATAGCCAACATTTATTGAACCAATATTCAATGGATACTGATAATGAGAATGGAAATGAACCGTATTGATTATAGTTCATGCCAACGGCTACGATTACCTGCCTGGATTTTGGCTCGTACGCCAGATAGGAACTAGGCCATACGTTGACGTCAAATCAATGTTCTTATATAAAACTTGAACACATGAAGTTATTTCATAACGCTATAGTTAACAGCTGAAAGTTTTCGACAAAAATTGGAGATTTTTACGCGTTTCAAGATTTTTGTTATTCATATATTCTACATATTATAGACTTGTAATATAAAAGTATATCATATCGCCTAAACCAGTTGGTGAAATATTTAAAGTATCTAATAGAATTGCCGTTCACAGTTTATTTGAAAACTATAAGGATAATTTATGTAGATAACGATTTTATTTCTTAATCATTAAGCGGATTTATACAATGGAATCGATATAACGTTGATAATACAATCAGTTCGGAGCGTGGACGCTGCGAGTTTTTATTTTTCGTAATGTTGTCAAACGAAACGCCAATCCGTAGTGTGTTCAGAGATAAAATACCTCTAAACGAAACGTACAGAGATCTTCCTGATTAAATAAAAACGTTGACAGCGCTGTTTGTTGACGACCAATAATACAGCGGTGTCAATATTTGCACAGCTCATAAATAAAAGTAAACACGGTTCGCAAACGCGCGAGGCGGGCGTGGACTTTTCTCCTCCCCGTGTCTCATGACTTTGTAGGAGTCCGGTTTTATGTTGCGTCCGTAACACGCTTTCTTTGTTCGATTGATTTCATGTCTACAGTGATAAAAAGTGGAAAGCGAAGAAACGAGCGGTCGTTTCTTCGGATCGATCTTTTTTAAATGCAAAATCTTTATCAAGTGCCTACAGCAAAGATTGATTATGTGGAGTCAACGCAAAAAAATGCAAGCCGAGACTCTAAGCTTTTATAATATGTTTCGAATTTTGACTTTCACTAATAATACAAAAAAATACTGCGGCGCTTCTATTTGTATTGTTTACTTTATAAGTCTACAAAAACATTGAACACTATTTTAACACAACACAACAATTGAACTGGTAACCTTTGTTATAAATAATAATATTTAACAACCAGATAGACGAATAAGTTTCGAGGTCAATCAATTATACGTTACAGAGACATTTTCCAGACAAACAAGATATAGAAATATCATAAAGTCTATTAAAATCACAGTTGTTTAACAAATTGCACTTGAATAATTGGTCAGAAACAAAACTACTAAAAATTTAAACGAAATATGTTTTGTTTTTGTTAAAAACGGAACACGCAATTTTCCCGCGTAGCAAACTGTAGCACTAATCCTTCTTATTCTGTAGGAAGTGATAATTATTTATTGTTCCATTATAATAACAACAGAAGCTTTTGGATAGTGAGAATTTTCATCCTTACGTTCTTATTGAACTTTATAACACACACGCTTGTTAATTAATATATCGTAGAGTTGGCACTAATTTTCCTGTATGTTCGCTTCAAGCAAAAAATCCCAGTCGCCCTATTTTGCAGCAATTCAAACTGGTTTAAATAATTTTGTTTCTAAATACGAAACCTTCATTACTTATACTGACTATTTATCGAAGACTGTTGAAGCCCTTCAAATGTATCACAAATGTATGCTTTAAAAAGTATAGATAACTCATTTGTGTGATACGACTAACGTAATAATTGAGTCTGATCTTTTCGTTAGTTTCGTAAAATCCATAAACAAATGCAAAATAATCTATTTTTTATTTCCGTTTAATTTCATAGTTTTAAATCAAATCATAACTATGGCGATATTCATAGTCACCTTAAAGGATGCATGACGAATAAAAGATAAGTCGGGCCGGTTTTCATCGAGATCCATTGCCCGCTTCGTCACAGAATAATTTATAGGAAGACTTAACCTGAACCGCGGACAGGCAGAGTTGACTGGACTTTTTGGCACACAACACCCAAGGTATGTCCGTCCCGTAAAATTCCGAGTACCGTTCCATTCATTACGAAGAATGGCGTCTGACGCGCGTGAGTAACATTACGAGTAAACCGTCTCGGTTTTTATGCCGGAAATCATTTTCGATCCTAAATTTTAGTCACTGCTGCTTAAGATAACAACCGCAAATTAGCAACACAAACAATTAGCAAACTACTGAAATTGCACTTTTAGTCATTGATGCTACAACAGACAGATAAACAATGTTGGAAAGTCTTAACGATATAAAAATATATATTTATTGAAGAATACTTCACACTCATATAGGTAGCCCTCACTAGCATACCTGGGTGTAAAACAGGGTATTCTCGAAACAACTAAATAAACATTATCTTTTGCCTGGTCGGGAATCTAACCCGGAATTCTTAAGAGGCTAAATCCATATAAATGTACATTAATTAATTAATTAATTAACATTAATAATAAACAGATATATTAACCAATCTTAAAAGTTGAATCTTTTTGAACCCATCACTGCATATTGACTATAATGTTTCATAAATTACGAACTAAACAAAAGAAGCCTAGTCAGACTGAACCATGGCCAATCGAAACTATTTGTGACAGTAATGTGTAACAAATTACTATGAATTAGTTCAATTCTTTTTGTAGAAGATTAAATATTCCGTTGCAAATCGCTCACGACTAAAATAAATCGGTCGTCATCGATTTTGTGAGAGGATGGCGGGAGAAGAGAAGGGGTGTAACAAAAATAATTACCAGCATTGTAACATAACCCGTTACACTAGTTGTGTAGTGTTCGGAACAGACACAAAGTGCACAGAGACACAAAGATCACATGATTCAAACTGCGACGGAATCATTTGTATTTTTAGAATCGAAGAGACAATAATCGTGTGTAAACTATTGAATCGGCGTAGTTGAAGTTAACGGCACCTGGTGTCTCCAACAGCAATTAAGACAAGAAACAACCACGAAACCTACATCTTCAGCAGTAATCTGCGTTTGTACAGCCATCTTCAAAATACGGAGACAACTCACAATCGCAATGCGCCCGAAAGCAACAAATCTGATTATTAGCAGATTCCCGGTACATTTGAATGTGCAATTAGTTTTAATAGACGCAAGCGGATGCCAACTGTCCCAGTTTTAAAATTGGCAGTTTTTCCACGAAACTTCAGCATAATCTTTCCACTGTCTCGGATACAACAAAAACAAGTTATTCTGCAGTTGTTAAAACACTATTGTACCCGATATTTCATAATTTTTTCCGAACGAATTGATTTATTTTAAATGTAATTATATTTAAAGAATATGATTAAGTGTCATTGTAAGGTTGGGAGTAAACAGACCAGGCATTCTTAGGCAGTTGTCAGAATATTCGATATTGCTGACGTTATATTTGCAGCCGTCCGACTTTGATACTAGATCTCTTTTGTTTACGCTTAAATACATTTCGAATCATTCAAACGAGTGATAGCCTACCTATTTAAATTTCTTTGTCCCAGTCCGGTGGTCTGGGTTATCAAATACTAACACGTACTTCTGACGTAAAAAAAATTACACGCGTTTTGAAAATCAATTATCAGTCGATATAACCACGAGAGATAGACTTGCACACCAAATAGTTATCTATAAAGATTGCTGCTTGCTAGTTTGCATCTTTCTTCGCATAAAACAAAATATGTTTTCTAAGGTGTGACCTATCAAGCCATTGGGAAAGGTGACCGTTTCCAAAGGCGAAACAAAAAAGATTTAGAAAAAACAACTACATGCATAAACATATAAATTTCACGCGTAAACATAATTACACACTTAACAAAATCATCTATAATCTATTAAAGAAAATTCGTTTCGTCAAGAGAAGAGACACAAAAAATATTCCTACTTACCAATTTCATAATTCCTTGTATAAATTTTAGACAACTATCCTTTTTAGGGATATGATTCAAACGAGGCGATGTGCACTGTGTTATATAGATGCGGAGGCGGCAAAAGGCCTTTGTTTTGTTTTATTTCAGTAAATAAATGTGAATGGATATGTAACGACGCGTCATGCACACGTTAAATAAACAGTCATTGTACATTACCTGGCTTTATTATATTAAAATAGCACTCGGAATCGTACACTATTTTGTCTTAACAATAAGGATTAGAATTCGTTGCGGACGGAAAACATTAATATTTGATTATATGCTATATTCTATTATTATAAATGTCCATTGTTTTCTATAATAATATTTAACAATTAGCATCTACCATAATATAAATATATAACATAAATCACCCCTATAACTGTTAAGGAAAACATCGAGAGGAAACCTGAACACCTTAAGAGCTTCTATATAATGTTATTTAAATGGCCAAACCCTGAAATGGCCAGCGTGGAGTAATATGGCACTATGCTTCTATATCTAGGAGACTCAAAAGGAAAAGTGTCATAAATCACAGATATATTCGAATATGCGTTTAGTTAAAAACGATGACTAACAGAACTGTCACTATTACATAATTTTACATGCACGTCGTTTACTCATGAGCTTAATTTTGGTGAAATACGATTTTACACACGCTAGAAAGTATAAAAGACGTTTCCATAAAATAGAATTTAAAATATATACGATTAACGATAGAACTCCGTACCAATAAAACTCCTTTTATCACGTGATATTGAATTCCGCTTACCCTGACAGAATCAAGTACTAAATGAATATTTATCAGGATGAAAAATATTCCTATCAACTGTCCTCGTGCGATTACTTAAGGTTTATTTATGTTCACTCAAGAAGATGATTTCCGCTTGTGCACCTTCTAAGTCCATAGCGTTGTCTATTTAGAGAAATTTGGACGACCTGTATTTTTAATACCTACTATGTACTGTACAGTGTTTGTACGAGTTTTGATGTCTCATGCGGATATCTCCTGCAACTACGTCAGCTTTGATCGTACACCGCTAATGACCGCTACACTTCTCTACTGCAGGAACCTGCATGCCTACTACATGACTATCCATCACGGTAGCAGAAAGTAATATATAATCAATGTGAGATATTAAATATGTCAGATGGAAAACTCCTATTTAAGGACCGCTTTAATTCTGTACTAAGGGTAGTGACTAAGAAGCATCCCTGTTACGTCTGCATCTTCAGTGAACCAAACCAATCTAGCATGAACATTCGCAATCAACGATTGAAATATCCTAGTCGAACTCAAAGGATTTTTCTAGAAACGCTGACCACCTTGTCTATCGCTCATCCATACGTAATAATTAGAATTCATGAAGGGTCTATAAATTAATCGAAGCTCAATCCAATTCATTAAACCCTGTCCGGCCAATCGAAGATTGTTTATCTAACTAATATTCATTTCTCAATTTGCCCAAGAGAGCCAGTCCGTGTTCGCTAGTGATTATGAACAAGTTTCACGTCACCCATCAACGTGTACGAGAATAATAAAATCCACTGTCCCAGTATTCTAATCTGCGACTGCAGTCTATATTTTCACTCGGTAAGTGTACCAAGATAATGGCCGGACTCACTCTATTATCAGTAGGCTGCGATGAATGCTTTTATAAAGATACGTGGAATTTTTTGGAAAGAAAATTTTGGAAAATGTCCCAATAACCAATAGCAATAAAACAACATTAATTTGAAAATTGCATTTTTAAGTGTAAAAAATTTGTTAAGTATAAAAATTAGTAGGGTGATTTAAATGTTACTTGTAAACATATTACAACAATTATTGTTATCGGCAAACGTCATTATATACATAGAACCGTCCTACATAATAGCTAAATTATTTTCGGACCACTAGACACTGATATATAAAAGCGTATACAGATAATTAATCAAGTTCAATGACATGTTCTATATAAGTGCAGGGCGTCTTTTTGTCGTTTTCAATATTCATAACCTCTATAAGGTCGCGTCCAGATTACATTAACAGCTGTCAGTTAGAAAATGTTATTTAGTTTATCACATTATGTCGTTATCACATTTAATAATAAATGTGTACTACGGAACAATATCAAATGTCGTCGATTAATATAATAACGTACATACTAGAAACTTTACACGACGTTAAGTTAATCATTAGTCACATTAGAAGTCTAACAAACCAGCCAGCTGTGTGACTCTTAATAACTTAAATCTATCAAGGCATTAAATAAATTACATATTCACGTAGATCAAACAAATCATTAATGCTTCGTTCTTAGAAATTTACTCTCGCAACTTTCTTTAGATATATCTGAACCCTAAGGCAATTTATAGGTTTTAAAAACGAAATATTAAAGTTTACTTTTAAAATTTAAATGGCGCTTTATGTACGAAAAGATAAACAAGATTTATGGAGAATTTTTTAAAAATTTTAACAAGGTTCCCTAACTTATTATTAAATACTTACTTATTATTAAATACATTGCAACACTATGGCGACCTTGGTTCAAAAACAACGAATAAATAAAACCAATTGTTTAGTTTCAGTTACGGATATTAACAAAAACCATACTCACAAAAACCGAAGGGCTGACGATGATGACAATTTTAAGGATGTATTTTGCCTACTTTTATTAACTTTTCTCTTCATATAAAGAACTAAGTGAAAGCAGTAAAAAACACAGACTTTTTAAAACGATAAACAACTCAAATAAGTAAAAACAATCCGTTTACAAATATTCTCGAATATTCGAAACGGGAAAACGTCACTGATTTGCATGAATGGATTTAGCACAAAGTCCGTATTTCGGTGGTGTTCGTGGCGTGAAATACCAGGGTGGCAGAACAACGTAGAAGTTGACTGAACTATGCTGTACTGTATAGAGCACCTGTTGGCGCGGCGCGAGGAGCGTTACTGACACGACTCGGCCCATTAGTCGCGAACACGTCATGCGGAAGCCGGTTCTGCTCTGGACATCGGCAGCTTGAAGAAAATCGCGGCTACGGATGCATTTCGCGACTTATAAAGATGCAAAAAGGTCGGAACTCAATTTTATTAATAGAGGAAGCATTTTTATTCAATTAATGTGTAACGGTACTGTTCTTATGTGAATAATCCAATTCAAAATGTGTGTTGTCCAGTTAGTATATATTTTAGCTACTCACCAAGAAAACCAACAGCAAGTAAAGCCTTTTATCTCCTAACAAGCAGCATTAAGTCAGCAGCAATCCGCGGAATGACGGTTTAATCTTATAAATAGACAAATGGATTGCCTATGAAGAGGATAATGAATTAATTGGACAATAAACTTTATTGGTTCCGCTACGTCACGTTCAACCTGCTTAAGATTGACGGCCGGTCGCCTGTCGCCGCGATCGAATTAAGAGGACCTAGTTTTAATCTCAGTTTTTTCATAAAATGCCGCTCTAAATCATGCTAGGGCTCTACACTGAATGAATTTTTAAGCGCGTATATTTTTAACGAAAGCCTGCGATATGGGTCAATGGGATTAAGCAGGGGCACTGTACTGTGGAAATTATCATCGTTTAGAGTTACATTTTAAATAAATTGCGCTACAGAATACATGAAAATATTTTTATTAAGTACAGTGAAAACTGTTTTAAATTTTTGCAAATAAACTTTCAGATACAAACATGTATAAAGAAATGCAACGAACCCCTTTCGCAACCGCTTACATGTCTGGAAAGTTTGATATTGATCGTCTGTACAGAGAGATACGAAAGTATAATATTTTTTGGTGTAAATCGTATTACTGGCGAAATGAACATGTCTTTATTATAACAAAACATTATTAAATTATATTCGCTGGGGAAAAAGTAAAACCATCTGTCTATCTACGTAATAATATCCCTTTCTACTTTATGAGGCCAATAATGAAAGTGTATAAAACGTATTGCGAAGGTAAGTAGGCACCCTAGAGGGATGAAACAACTTACGGTCCCGTGACACTTGCTACGCTCTTAAGTAAAATTGTTCGATGCTGATTGCAAAACTCGTTCATAATAAATATATATCTTTATCTGCCGCTGCCGTTAGTCCGATAGCGTACTGTGGACAGGCGGCAGCGGAGTTGTCAATACAATGTTGCAAATTGCCGTATCAAATTGTGAGGATTGTATCCGATAAATTTGCCGCGCTGCCTGCGCGAATGTATTTTAATACATTATTAAGTCACTCAAAGAAAAAAAAATAAGTATAAAGTTTTTATTATAAAAGTTGTACTGCGATGTGAGAACTGTACATTTTTCACGAAACGCTAAAAAAGTCAAATTCAAGTTATATTAAAACGAATTGTTAGATAGTATCTAAGTTACACATCTTTGTCTCTTACCCACCCATCCTTCGCCTGCACTCGATCCATTGATTTTTTCAATTATTATTCTGGCTTAAACGGTTATATCCAGCTTTTATCCAGCGTTATATCTAGTCTTCACGTCAGCTACAACATTATCGATTCTAAGTTTACTTGCCACATTCAAATTACATCTAGATCTAAACTGGCTATGGTAATTGTGGAGAAAGGTAAGTTATCGAAGTACCATTTAATGTTGTATCGGCGAAATGAACTTATCGAAACGGTGACAATAAAAATAAAGAAATAGAACCAACTTATTGTATAGATAAAACGAAAGTCCCCGGCAACCATTGCGTATGTAAATTATATTACGAGCGTTTTAGTCATGTGACGCTTCTATACAGAGTTCGTGTGATGAATTGACTAGGATCGAATTGACACGGGTGACGGCGAAACGCGAAATGATAATTCTAGAGCCATTCGATGTGGAATCGTCGGATCGAACTTAGTAACTGATAGTATTTATTTAGTACGACTACTCGGGTTTTATCTAAAAACGTTTGTGATCACCAATTAATCTGGAATTACTATTTAAGAAAACTTTGAGCATTTCGATAACATTGTATTGAAAATTCGTTTTAATGGCAAAAATGAAATCTGTCTATTTCTCATCTGTTTGATTGGTTGAAATTTAATTGTAATAATAATCTAGGATATTTTTGTTGATTAACGGGTAGATTTGCATGGACAACAATCTAATCTTCGTGCGAGTCTTCGAAGAGAGTGGATAATGTCACGGTTGGTTAACACTTACACATACTCTCGAGAATTCGTGCAACCATAATTATAAACAACTGCGCACATTCGGCGCGCAGATATTTTTTAAACAGAGTGCAGGGAACCGACGACAGAGCGAACGAGTAACGCGATATCTATCAACATTTACCATCTTCCGTACCGAGCAGCTCTTATTGGAACCGTCTGACCTTATAGCCCACTTTCATTGATGCGAAGCGGCAATTACAGAGACAATGCGTTCTTTTCTCGACAATTTTTTCATGGAGAATGTATCGCGATATAAGCATTGTTAGCGACGATTTAAGGTCGATATTTGTTTACGACGTTGTTTTCGAGTAGCGTGACAGATGGATACGGATCAGAGAGGATGGCATCGAATGATTAGCGAGCAAATTGATGCGAATCCAGTCATTAAGCAAACGACTTATATTAATGGCCACATGTATAGATAAATGCGCGAGAAAAATTACAACCTTTTAAAAATGATATGAAAGTGTCTGGAGATTGATTCGCAACGTTATACTCAACTGATTAGCCAATTTATCGACTTGCGAACTGCTCTAATTATATTTCACACTTGTGAATCAATGAATACACTTAAAAATATATCCAGTTACAGATTGAACGTTGAGAAATTAAAGCACATTGCAGAAATAATAGCATATTATACAGATTAATCTAAGTAAAATAAAGTCATGCAACTCATGCACGATTAGGTACTTGATGGTACATGCATAGCGAAGTTATTGTTATTCATAATAAAGTAGGTACATGGGTGATTCACGCACATTCTTTTCCACGTGGTTTGCTTTAGAAATACAGGAGACAAAAGAAATATTGTAAAAATATGTTACCGTATGAACCCTTGATTGATATCAGACTGTCTATTATAGGGTGCTACTGCATTGATCCAGGACTGGACATAGACCTTGCCTAATAAGTACCATCGCGCCCTGTCCTAGGCCTGGTATACTTACTTAAGCCTCTGCCTGCCTTTCGCGCAAAACTCAAAAAACGGATTAAAGTCAAACCACCCTTTATAATAATGCAACGAAACACATACGTAAAACAAGTAATTAGTTCAGAAAAAGAGACAGGACATCAAATGGGAGTGTTTAGATGAAATCGTTCATAAAACATAAGGTAATTTATTCAATCGTATAAAATCAATGCAATCGCATTTCAGTCTCACGTCTATTTATTTGAATGGTGACTAAATATTTTCAATATTCCATATTAGTAGAAGTGGCCTACCATAAAAGTCGAACGTCAGCTCGCCGCGCCAGCGCTTTCACAGCTTCTGCATCGACTATACATACTCATTTAACACTAATATTACCTTACTTGAAGCGTGAAAAAGTAATTCTCCATTCGCGGAGCGGATCATGTCGTTTATCTTAATCAATGTGTTCTGTTTTAACGGTGCGGTTGTTACCACTGTGAGTGTATTGAGTAACAGTAACAGTGGACGCGATTGGAGACACAAAACGAAGTCATTTAATTTTCGTAATTTGTCATTATTTTCATACGTTTACACGACACGATATTATCGTTGGACATGTGTCTGCTGTCAAAATGACGAAATTTTAAGCTATAATAAAGATGTGCCGTCTGAAGGACTTAGCAAACAAAAACTATAACAAGATGGGACACTCTAAAATGTGATGATCTCTACGAGAAATTTCCCTTTGATAATATTCTTGATATTAATAAAATTAAAAACGTTTATCTTTTCTTAAAACGAAAGATAACTGCCAGGAACTAAAATCCGGAATGGACAAAACTCAAACTACAAGAACGACTCAAAAAAGATACGAAAAAAGACTCAAAACTACATAAGCCTATGTACTATTAGAAGGCAACGTTCATATCTAAGCAGATATAACTTCTATTTCTATTCATAAGTTCGTTGTTTTATATTATTCCGGTCGCTCGAACTTGTGCCCAAGTTTCACCTTTATTTCGTCCGTGGATAAATACGGGATAGACCATTATTATTAACGTCTCGTGTGTCCTTGTTCATTAAGCCGCCTTAGTTCGTTTCGGTTATTGGCAGCCAATGTTGTTGGGCGCTGCGAAAATTTCTCTAACGGGGCAAATGTAATCCAAATATTTACTGTAAGGTCAGGGTATTAAGCGACTAATACGAGAGCGGTGCTATGAAATAAAACTTAACTGGAGGATTGCTTAAATATATGGAAATCATACTACCTTCAGACATACTGGTAATTTTAAAATTTTTCCGTCTTATATCCGATAAATGATTACAAGTTATAACAGTGAAGAAATTCTTCCTAAGGAGACCTTGTTTCGGGCCTAAACCCATACATGTGTTTACCATACTACTGTCCCGAAAGGCACAAGATATATCATTAGAATCATTGTTGTTGTTATTCGACCCTTTTTATGGTCCACTGCTGGACCGGGTCTCCTCTCACAGTGAGAGGGATTTAGGCCGTAGTCCACCACG